>NTHP01001165.1:0-24060 GCA_003416845.1 Oplegnathus fasciatus | reverse complement strand
CCCCCTCTCTCTTTTAGGTCATTTTAATGGACTATGGGATGAAGGAAAAGAACCCCATCAACAATGTGCGTTTCTATTGCAAGGACGACCTAACCACAGCCATCCAGATTCGCAAGAACCAGGTCAGAACTGAAGCAAAGACCACAGAATTCAAATCATAAAAGCTGTGTTTTCCATACGGGCATTTTCTTCTTAATGCGAAGAAGCCGTTTGTCACTGCCTCTGCCTCTCAAATTTATGCCTCGAAATAAACTCTGTGCTGCTGTTGTTCTTGTCAGGTGTCTAAACTTCTTCCAGAGCAGTTTGCTGAGCAGGTGATCAGGGTCTACTGCAAGAAGACAGATGACAGGAGTCTGGAGGCAGCCAAGAAGCACTTTGTCCAGTGGTGCATGAACATGAACTTCTCAAAGCCGAAGGTAATATTTATCTGCTACAATGTAAAGAATTGTACAATTATGTGCAGTGATAATGTAGGTTGTTGAACATGGGATAGGTACGTTGCCTCTTCCCCAAACTGAAGGGACTATTTAGAGTGGAAAACAAATAGATTAGTAAATGTAGAGCGCGAGTAGCACTGTGGAGCAACATAATGAGCAGGTCCCTGTATTGCTTGTATCTTGTGTCCTATCGGATCCACTCAAAGATGCACATGTAGGCTAAGAGCACAGTGGTGATATGATACATGTTTCTACATACTGTAGAGGGGGCAGTAACAGTTGTCTTAAGATGATTTAAACAGTGGTTTTCAAATCACTGGAAATTTGTTGTGTATATGTTTTACGTGGTAGGAAATGTATTCAGCATGTTTTGTCAGGCCTTAAAAATATACTAAATGTAAAAAACTTTCAACTTACAAGTAGTGTTGGGTAGTAATAAGGTGTACTAGGGTATTTTTACATCCTATTCTCCTATTCAGCTTAGAGAGGGGGGAAAAAGGTAAACACAAACAAGTCTGTCACTAAAACGAATGCTGCAATTTGTCAGCATTTTGTACCAAATGATAACAGAGAGCCAAACATATCTTGAAGGAAATGGCAGGGTGAGGTGGAAATACTTCAGTCTTATATTCCCATCTCTCTTCTGCAAACTGCTGCTGGGATGAGCTTATTGTTGTAGCTGCTGCCCAAGTAGCACGAGTGACAACAAGTGTACACAAGCAATAATTAATATGTTAATATGTAAACTTTGACATAAAAAGAGACTGTGTGTGGTGGAGAACCTGAAAGAAATAAGTAGAAAAGTATTTGTTTTTATACCATACACTGTTAGAGAATATAATCTCTAATCATATAAAACATTTGTAAACAGGCTCCATTGAGGTGCTGCCGTCCTCTTGTGGATTGAGACCGTAAATCAGCATCCACATGAATTTAGCAGTGTACACTCTACACTGCTCTTGTTAATACCAATGTCTGGTTTTATTCACACACAGGATGGAGACATAATAGCACCTGAGCTGACTCCTCTGAAAGCCAGCTGGTCGAACAACAACGAAGGTGAAGGTGGCAGCTCCAGAGAAGTTAATTGTGTTAGTGTAAATGGGAATAAGAAGGCCAAAACTCAGTTGACTTTTTAAGTGAGAGGAAGAGGGCAAATATCCCTCTGTTACACATTTGGTAGATGAAACAGTGTTGAGTGAAAACTATATTTTTCTACGAGGTGAATGTGTTGATGAGCACAGCAAAGATTAAAATCACTAATTCTATTTGAAACCATTTTTACATCAAAAAGAAATTATTTCAATTTATGAATGCATATTCAGGGCCTGTACTCAGGGTTTTTACAGACATAGATCCCTCTCTAATATTATACACACATTTTTGTTTTAGTTTGGTCATTTTTAATCAGGTTTTATTTTAGACTCCCCTTTCTATTTGGAGCTGCAAGTGTCACATTTTTTAAGTTTGAATTCTAGTTTTATCCCATGTGCTACGCAATAGCCTACTATCATGCATTATGGACAATAAATCATGGTCAGATGAAATGCTTTACTCTGAACATGTGCACAATATATTTCAGGGCAGTGTGTTTTTACAGCTCATGTGTTTCAGGGCTTTCTTATATTCAGCTTTTAAAAGAAGTATATCAAATCTGCAGTCAAAAGTTACTCTACTATTCTGACATGAGCGACAGTGAGCCTTTGTTTTTACTTGTGGAATTATTTGGGAACTTGGTTTGATCTTACTTTGAGTATATTTATTTTTCAGAGGTGTTTTGTGTGTTTCCTGGTACTTTATTTATTGTTCTTACAGTAAGTAGCTCAGTTAGACCAGTGTTTTTTTTCACCTTATAGATCTGTGCAACATTTTTAAAGGTTATTTTTGATACCATTTAAAATGTTTTCCTCTTACGAGAATGTGGTGCAGCCTCATCAAATTTGCCTCATAGCTGGTTGTTTTGTTTCGCTGATTGTGTACAAAAGAGTAATATTTTTGAAAGAATGTAAAGGGAAACCTACCAAAGGTTTTGAAAATAAAACTCCTTCTCTCAGTTGTGTCCTCCTGTGACTAAACGTGTTGAACACCAGAGGGCACTCCCTTTAAACCACACAGATTTTCCAGGAAATGTTTTGTTGAGTAGGAAGTTGGATCTTGTATCCTAATAGCACTTTTGTGTTCTGACATCCAAATTTACAGTTGTTGGTTTGTTTTTCCCCACATACATGAAGGCCATTCAAGCACATAAATAATCTCACTAGTTACACAAGTCCCTGAATTTCTTTGTGTGGGTTGTTATTGTGATATTAAAACCATGAATAGGAAAGAGCAACTTGCCAAATCTGTATATACATGTTGGATCAAAAGAAAAATAGTAATGCAATGGTTATATAAAATCCTATTGCTTCACTATAAAATAACAAAACAGCCAAGATATTAACAGGTACACTTGAATACAACAAAACTGTTTTAAACCAAGAGTATAATTAAAAAGAACAAAATAACTGTCTTTTTAGTATAAAATTCCCTCTTTGTTTCCATAGACAGTGTCTTCCTATTGAGCTGTAGTGGAGGGATAAGAACCAAAACAGGGAATTTTGTACTAAAATGACTAACTAACTAGAAGATACCCTCTCGACTCGGACTGCAGAAACCTCATATTCACTTCAGATACATTTTTGAATAAAATGAGGACTCTTTTTGTCCCCATCACTTACACTGAAAGCACACTAGGAGCCAGAAGGGATCTTTTAATGGCCAGTATGAACAGGAGAAATTATTAAAACAAGCAAAATCATGTTTATGTTCAAATGGGCACCTGACTATTGTCTTCAGACAGACTTGAAAAATTTTGAACATATCCTTTAAGGGGCAGGCAGTAAATGCAGTCTCCCTTAATTTTAAGCCAAGCTCTGGGGACATCCTGTAAGCATTTGTTATCAGACCTGAGAGACTAAGTTGTGAAATAATACAATTCATAAGTGTCTTGAGGGGCCTCGTCATACAGTGCCTGATAGTACTAATAAGTTCAGATTTAATTCTAAACACCATTGGCAGCCTGGCACTTCATAAAGTAAGCGTATAAAGAATTGCAGTAACCTGGATATGAAGACAAGAAAATGATGATTGAGTATCAAATTGTTTTAAATAGGATCAGTATTAGTCAGTGATTTGTACATGGCACAGCTGTTTGTTGGAGTGGGATGGTTAAAGGTGTAGTCTACAATTCTGGAGAAAGCTTGTTGATATTTGAACTCAACAGCCAAACAAATACACCCCTCCCTTCAGTGTTCCTTCAAACTCGCGTGAGTAACTCACAGCATTAGTTTGTCCTGTGCACGAGCACGAGTTGCGTGTTGGTGGGAATGCGGCTAAAGCGTTGGTATTTGACAACCTGGGTTGGTGGCTCTACCCGAGCCACTCTGTTTCCCATACAGAACAGAAAGCTAGCAGACTGCAAGGAGATATTCTCTGAATTTGACTAAAAGTGTATTGGATTAGAATCGTATACTACACCTTTAAGGGTTTAATATGCCATAAAGGGACGAAGTCAGTGTAGTGCAAGATATGTTCTAAGTGTTTCTGAGATGTTTTATGTACTTAAAAATAGAATCACTGATTTAGACTACTTTCAGGGAATCACACTGCTTTCTATTGGTCAAATGTTGATGCAAGCAATTTCAGAAGTACGTCCAATTAAAATGTTTTTAAATAATTATGAAAACCACACAACTCTGACAGCAAATTCAAATTTCAAATGTACAAAAAAGAAAATACAAAAAAATGTTAGTTACAGTATTGCACACACTTCTGTTGAAAATACTTTTTGTCTTGTGAAAAAATAGTTTTTGTAATTCTAAGGCTTTGCAGCATATTGGTCAGGGCGTGGGTGAGATATAGGCCTCTAAAATGTGTTCTTAATGTTGTTACAAATACAGTACAAAGCTGACTAGTTACATTCAGCATGTAGGTGGGTGGATGTGGGTGCTTGAGGGATATTTATATTTTTTCCACACTGGCATCATTAAATATAAATTCTCCTGTTTCACAATCTATAAGCAGATGTTTGTTAAACATTCTATACAAATAAGTTAAAAAACAGTTATACAAGCTACAGTTATATAAACTGACAATAAACACTTTCACTCAGGCAGTGACAAACTCTGTGTGCCAGCACCTCTAAAATTCCTGGAGTCTCTGTTGGCTGCCTGGCACCATGGAGTTACCACTGGACAGAGCCAGTCTAGCTGTTTCTCTCTGTTCCCAGTATTTGTGCAAAGCTAAGCTAATATCGATCTTCTCATCTAGCTAACTCTCCACCAGAGAGCAGACAAGAGTATTTCCCAAAATGTTAAACTATGATGTGGTGATCGAGGTAGCCCCAGATTCAGCAACACATCATGGCAAGTGATGAGATGGATGCACTCCAGGTTTACACCATTTCTTCCATTCTGTAGGGATGAACAAAAATCATCTACAGGTTAAATCAAACACATCATCACATAAGCCTCTGGCCTAATTATTTTTCTACATTTTGTGTAATCCAAAAGTCACCATTCTTTTGTCAGATACTCATTAAGGAATGCAGTCATTTATAAATTTGGAGGTTTAAAAGGCCATGCAGAATCTTTAATTTGCAACTAACTCTGTTTCGCAAAATACTACTGAAACCAGTATAGACTGACTCAAACCCTCTACTGACCTTAGAGTCTCCAGTCTACAGTGTGGACTCTCCATGACATCAGACAGCAGCTTCACTCCGGATTCCTGTAGTTTGTTTTTACTTAGGTCCAGCTCTCTCAGATAGGATGGGTTGGACTTCAGAGCTGCCCCCAGAAAAGCACAGCATTCATCTGTGACCCGACAGCGTTTCAAACTGCAGAGATTAGAGGATTTTTATGGAGGTACATCCCCATTTTTGTGACATTTGTAACAACTACTGTGTCGGTTAACATATCGGTCATCTTTTTTATTCCCCAAAATCAGCCAGTTTCTCCAAAAGTCATTTGATTTCCATGGTGTTTGGGGTTTATTATCCCAAAATGAATAAATATATTCGTGAGATGAAATGTTAGGGGGTCTTTATTCAGCACAGACAAGCAGCTCAGATGCAATTTATTATGTCAAAAAGTTCCAGCATCATGCACCAACAGCAATAAATAAATAACATGTCTAACTGCAAAATCCACTACAACAGTAGATCCTTCTTGTTCTCCAAAAAACATTCAACTATTTCTTATGTTCAAGTAGAGAAAAAAGAGATTCCTTACCTCAGAATCTCTAGTCTACAATGTGGACTCTCTAATCCAGCAGACAGCAGCTTCACTCCTGTATCCTGAAGATAATTTTCACTTAGGTCAAGCTCTCTCAGACTGGAGGGGCTGGATATTAAAGCTGAAGCCAGAGAAGCACAGCAACTCTCTGACAACCAGCAGCACCTCAATCTAAATAAAAGAATAAAGCATGTAGTTAGATAATACACTATTCCTGGGAATGCAACAGGAAAGAACAGCACTAAATTTCCCCTTCAACCATGTAACCACAGGTTCAACATTCCAATGCATGTTGTGCAGCCAAGTACGACTCAACTGAGCTTTATCTGAAATTATACTCAAGATACCAAGAGGTCCAAAGATAGCAAATTCATACAGTATATCTGGCTGAATTTTGCATAAGAGCCACATTTTCAGGTGATACTGTTAAATTTAAGAGGAACACGATGACAACATGTTGAAGAAGTAGTGACTTGAGAGTGAAGTAGATTATGCTTTTTATCCCTTATTATTTTATAGTTTTAAATATGTAGCTCAATAATGCTATGTAGTATTCAATATGCTTTACTATTAATGAAAGAATAGGTTATGCCATTACATTATTCAGTGTGAATCACAATACTATTATCCTTATACTGATGTATCAAAATTATTGTCAGAGTAATGTTTATTTAATAATTATAAAACTGAAAACATGATGACCGACCTCAGAGCTTCCAGTCTACAATGTGGACTCTCCAGTCCTGCACACAGCAGCTTCACTCCTGAATCCTGCAAGTCGTTATTACTCAGTTCCAACTCCCTCAGGCTGGAGGGGTTGGACTTTAGAGCTGAGGCCAAAGAACTACAGCAGTACTCCGTAAGCCCACATCTATCAAGCCTGTAATTGTAGAATTAATATTAAATCTGACATGCTATACTAAATAAAAACATTTGTTTGTAAACCTAGTTCAATGAATACAAACAGAGTCCTCTCTAACAGGCTCTATACACTTGACCACTCACTCCAGTTGAGCAGCGCACTAAATTTTGCATGAACTGGTCAGGATAGGCTCACCAATCCCCTCTAGTATTGCCTGTATAAATGCCTGTCTTACCCCACCCTGCATTCTTGAAGTCAGAACTTACAATGCTTCTTGTAACCTTTCAAAACTTTTGCAAGCTTAGTTCTGTGGGCACAGTTGAAGCCGCCTGTTTGACCTCACAGTACAAGCAGGCCCCCTCAACTACCCATATCTGACAGCCTGCAAAGGGGAGAAGACAGGAAAGGTGGCCCACCACACAGGCATATTGAGTGTAAATGATTTGTCATTTTACATCGTTCTCTTTGCTCATATCTTTCCCAGGTACCTTAAATGGGAGGAACCGCAATGCGAGAAAGAAAACAAATGGGAGGGGAATAAGGGACACTTACACGTAAGATAAATAGTATATACTCTGGTCGTCTGATTGCCATCCTGACCCACATTTCTAAAACTCTGGAGCAGACAGCCAATCAGTGGTGATGACTGTCGTAAGTGCTAAAAATGCTGAATCAGAGTAATATGATGATGAGACTATATGGTGAGGACACTGAAAACAAATGGCTTAGTACTCCACCGCTCTTCATGTAAGAGGAGATGAAGGGGCTAATACCTGGGGAAATTGGTGGTGTAGAAGAAAGAAACATATTTTGCTGGAACTCAGGTGGAACGGTCTGCAGAACTGAGCAGGAGGTTGGTAACTACTACTATTTTGTATTACTACTTGTACTAACAGTACAATACAAATCTCATTCAACTGCTCCACATTTTTCCAAGTATGAAATCCTATTGAGCGTGTTAGAGTCTATGAGAAATAGAACTTGTGCTTTCATTTTATTCATTACATCATCTTCCAGTCACCATCTGCTAAAAGAACAAATATTTTCTCTTATCAGATCTACAGGAGTGAACTCACCTCAGATACTTCAGTCTACATTGAGGACTCCCCAGTGCAGCAGACAGCAGATTTACTCCCAAATCCCTTAGTTTGTTTTTACTCAGGTCTAGTTCTCTCATATGAGAGGGGTTGGACTTCATAGCTGAGGCCAGATGTGCACAGCAGCTCTCTGACAACCTGCAACAACTTAATCTAGATAAAGAATCATAAAGAATGTAGCTATTGAAGGCAGCGTTTTTGGGTATAGTTTCATCTTTAAACTATTGACTGTTTCATTATCTAATTAGAGCTGTAGATGTTTTAAATATGAAATGTATAAACTTGCATGTTCAGCTCCAAACACCTAAACCCAATAGGGCCAGGTTCAAAAGATACTATACTGAAGATGCCACTGTTTGAAAGAAATGTTTGTAGCATATAAATATATAGCATGACACTGTTATTCCAAGGCAAAGGTTATCAGTGTGGACCAGCACCACAGGATTATGTGCTATATCCTGAATGTAATCACAGTAATCATACGAAATTAATCTCTGCACAAAGTTAATAAAATGCTGTCTAACCTCAGAATCTCCAGTCTACAATGAGGACTCTCCAGTCCAATAGACAGCAGCTTCACCCCTAAATCGTTAAGATAGTTGTTGTTACTTAGGTCCAGCTCTCTCAGATGGGAAGAGGGGGACTTCAGCACTGATGCCAGAGAATCACAACAACTTTCTGACAAACTGCAGCTCTTCAATCTGAAGAATACGATAAAGGACATAGTTAAAACGCATATTTAAATAATTGCTATGCTCTAATGGGTACTTATAATAACAGACTGAAATTGTTTATGTGGATCAAAATAGTATCAGCTTTATATAGATGTAATTATAAAATTCATATAGTACAGACACAAGCAGAAATTCATAGGGTCTAAGCTCTGTAGAAACAAATGCTGTCATGAGAGCATAATTACAATACAGTCACCTAGTACATGAAATGTGAATTCATGAGTAACTGAAGACATAAGAAGAAGGAAGAAAAAGTAAAGACTGAAGAGCTGTCTGAAAGTTGTCTGACCTTAGAATCTCCAGTCTACAGTTTGGACTCTCTAGTCCGACAGACAGCAGCTTCACTCCTGAATCCAGCAGATAGTCATTTTCACTCAGGTCCAACTCTTGCAGATGGGATGGGTTGGACATCAGAGCTGAGGACAGAACTTCACAATGCCACTCAGACAGTCCACAGCAAGAGAGTCTGCAAATCCATTGTATTTAGTCAGTATTAACCAAATCAGCACAGGAACTGAACATGGCAAAAGTTAACTGTAATTAATTAGTAATACTATTCGTGATAGTAACACTACTATTCGTAATTAGTAAAAACACTGTTAAGTACTGTTAATCATTGTTACTGCCATGATAGCTATACATACAGCAATTAACACAGTCAACTGAGTAAAAGAAGTAGACTTTAAGGTACTGAATATTCGGCCAACCATAACTGAGTTACAAATTTTGCCAACATGCAACAAAAAATATAAACGCAAAGGTCTACTTACTAGCTTGTTTTCAGAGTTTTCAATCTCACAGACTTCATGACAGTAAATATATTAAGTACATGAACCGTTTATACTGTATTTGTATGAGAAACTAAAAATATTCAGTGTAAAAAAAAATGGCAAAAGGTATAAATGTAGCTTTACACTATTTATATTCACATCTGGACATACCGAGCGTTTCTGCAGTTTCTCACAGCTGGGAGTAATCTCCGTCTACCATCACCTGATGAGTTGTATTTCTTCAGGTCCAACACATCTAGAACCTCTTCTGACATCTGCAGCATGTAGGCAAGAGCTGAGCAATGGGTCTTGGTGAGTATCTTCTCTGATCTGTTGTCTGACTGTAGGTACTCTTGGATCTCCTGATGCACCGAGTGGTCATTCATCTCCATCAAACAGTGGAAGATGTTAATGCTTCTGTCAGGAGAGATATCATAAGCATTCATCTTCTTCAGGTTGTTTATTGCTCTCTGGATGCTTTCTGGGCTGGTTGCTGTCCAGCCCAGCAGACCTCCTAAGAGACAATGGTTGGAGTCCAATAACAGGCCATGAAGGAAGCGAACAAAGAGGTCCAGGTGGCCATTTCCACTGTTCAGAGATTTGTCCACAACTTTACTGAGGAAGTTATCCAGACCTGGGTCACTGCTATTTCTATCCCAGTCCTCTTCCAAGAATGTTGCCAGAACTTCTATGTTCCTGTTCAGGTAACAGTGGACCATATAGACAGCAGCAAGAAACTCCTGGATACTTAAATGAACAAAGCAGTAAATCATTTTTTGAAAGAGTACACACTCTCTTTTGAAGATCTCTGTGCACAGCCCTGAGAAAACTAAAGCCTGGCTGACATCAAGACCACATCGCTCCAGGTCTTCTTGGTAGAACATGATGTTCCCTTTTTCCAGATGTTCGAAGGCAAGTCTCCCCAACTTCAGAAGGACTTCTGTGTCAGTCTGCATCAGCCTCTGTTGGATCATCTCATGGCCCTTATCATACTTCTGTGTCTTCCTCTTGGACTGGACCAGCAGAAAGTGTGAGTACATCCCAGTCAGAGTCTTGGGAAGCTCTTTTTGGCCTGTAGTGCTCCAGACGTGCTCCAGAACTGTAGAAGTGATCCAACAGAAAACTGGGATGTGACACATTATGTAGAGGCTCCTGGATGCCCTGATATGTGAGATGATTTTGCCTGACATTGACTCATCATTGAATCTCCTCCTGAAGTACTCCTCCTTCTGAGTGTCAGTGAATCCTCGTACTTCTGTTATCCTATCAACATATGAAGGAGGGATCTGATTGGCAGCTGCAGGTCTGGAAGTTATCCAAAGGAGAGCTGAGGGAAGCAGATTCCCCTTGATCAGGTTTATCAACAGCAAGTTGACTGATGATGCCTGTGTGACATCAGACACAACTTCATTGTTCTGGAAATCCAACAACAGTCTGCTTTCGTCCAAGCCGTCAAAGATTAACAAAACTTTACAGAGAGCAAGCCTTTCTGCTGTGACCATCTGTAATGTTGGATGAAAATCATGAAGCAGCTTGAGAAGACTGTACTGCTTCTCTTTGATCAAGTTCAGCTCCCGGAACGACAGCAGAATCACAAGGCTGACCTCTTGATTTTCCAGGCCCTCTGCCCAGTCAAGAGTAAACTTCTGCACTGAGAAGGTTTTTCCGATGCCAGCAATGCCATTCGTCAGAACTACTCTGATGAATCTGTTTTGGCCAGGAAAGACCTTAAAAATGTCATGGCATTTGATTGGAGTATCATGCAGGGTCTCCATTTTGGATATTGTCTCAAGTTGCCACACTTCATGTTGGATATTAACTCCTTCACACTGCCCTTCAGTGATGTAAAGCTCAATGTAGATCCTATTCAGACGGGTTCGAGGTCCTGCTTCAGCAGTTCCTTCTATTGCAAATTCATATCTTCTTCTGAGACTCATCTTATGATTGTCTAAAACCTCCTGCAGACTGCCAGTAACTGAAAGATAAGCAGAAAAGTCAGTTGTGTTTATTCTTGCCCATTCTGCCTCTCTGTCCCTTCTTTCAGCCACTTTCGCACTTCTTCAGGCCCCTTCATTGCCATTCCCTACCTGTCCACTAGATGCCCTCAGACTTTTCCACCTGTCCCAGTCACCTGACTCTCACATCCTGCCACTTCCTCCTGCCCTGTAGTAACCCCTTTCCCGCCATTCCCATCCCCTGACCTTCCCCGCCCACCTGCTCACCTGTGTCTTATTTCTCAATCACCCTGTCAGTACTTATACCAGCCTCTTTTCCCCAATCAGTGCCAGATTGTCTAGCTGGCATCCGATCTAGCTTTCCAGCCTTTGTTTTTCCTGCCTGACCTTCTGCCTGATCCGCGGACTGATGATTCTACTGTATGTCCAACGCCCTTGGATAAGTTTGCCTGTTCTGACTGCCTTCTTGGTTTAGACCCTTGCCTGTCTTGTGATTCAGTCAACGTGAACTTTTATCTTAACCTGTCTGCCTGTGAGTTGAGCTTTTGGGTTCAAGCTTCCCGGTTTTACTGAGCCATTACACAACACCAATTGGTACGTAGTAACTGGTTAGTTTCACAGTCAACTCTCTCTATATGCAATAGCTGGACTATGCCGATCGTAATCAAAACCGAGAGTGACGTGCCCTCTAGTGCATCATTCAGGTGGGAGAAAATAGATACTACTAACAGAACAGACAGAAAATAAGAGACCTAGAATGTAGAATGTAATTTATGCTATCACGTGTGAACTAGCTAACATATAATGCAACACGGGTTTGTCTGTTACCTCATTAATAATCTAACAATCATTTATCGATTGCTTCTGTTGTACTTTGATTTTTTTTCTAAGGTGAGGGGAACCGTATCAACCTAAGTCTCTGGAAAATGGTCTTCTCAGCAAAAAGATTCTACCAAAGTCAGAATCGAGCAGGTGGGGCCAGTGGCAATTACCATCTCAAGTTAATTCTTCATAAAATCACACTTGCTCTGTTACAAACAGCGGTTGACTGTTGAGCACATAACAGAATACCAAGCGATGTCACTGCATGTCAGTGTCATTATAAATGTAAAGGGGCATAGTCTGTCAAAGGAAATGCGCTTGCTGTGTTTAAAATATTGAAACATTTTAAATGTGCTAAACGTGCTGCATGATTTACTAAAAGAAAAAAAATGAAAAAGGTGAATACAGCAACACAAGCAGTTTTGTTGTAGATTCTAACAATTTATATACTTACAAGGTTCAGTGCTGTTTTGACTGGGTGTCTGCAGTTCAGGACTTTTTCTGGATCTTTTTCCACATTGGGGACATGAGAAATCCCCTGTGGATTCACACTGTTCCCTGTATGAGGCAATGCATTGCCTGCAGAAGCAGTGTCCACAGCTGGTATAATCTGGATTCCTCAGGACCTCCTGGCACAACGCACAGCATGACAGTTGGTCCTTGATAACACCATTAGTCCGTTTCCTCTCTCTGTGAAGATGAAGTTATTTTCTTTTTTAACTAAAAACCTTTTGTTTATTGTTAACAAATATTTGGCAATAATGGGAATATTGTGAAATAGCACAATGCAGACAGAACACGTAATGTTTGTTTTGTTAGTATCTCACTAGTCACAGTTTAAATAATCAACAGTTCACCATGTCAACCATGGATCCAATCATGGATAAATGTAATTATGTCAATCTTTGATAAATCTGAGATTGGAGCATTTCTTGCTTGTGTCAAATCATCAGTATCAGCATTCAGTATAACCTGAGTGAATACAGTTCTTAAAATATATTATGCTGAAAATACAAATAAGACACAGTGGAGCAATTGAAGTAGTATCTACATTATAAGTCAGTTATACCTGTGGAGGGTTTTAAGAAGTATGGTTCTGTTACTCCTCTTGATCTAACCTGAAGCTAACAAGAGAAACTGAAGGCACAATAATATGCTTTTTCTTTTGTCTGAGCCATACTGGGAAAGTGGTACAGTAGTTAGTGTTTTCAAAATTGTTGTCATGTTATTGTTTTGCTTAAAATGATACTGTTATTGCCTTATAATGATCTAATACTTCCATTATTCAAGGCCATCCATAATGCAGCATTGGTGCGTCAAAAATGTTGACTTACTTTGAGTCGAATAGTTCAGGTTCATTACTGAAGGCAAGAGGAATCTCTTTGGACTGGTCACTCTTCAGGGACAGACAGCTGGATACTGGAGACTCTGCTCTGCCCTCCTTGTCCCTCCTGCAAACATTCATCTTAGGTCTAAGAAGAATGTCAGTAACACACAATGAGAACTATTTGCACTAAAGCATCCATGTAGAGGTAAAAGTCAACAATGATAGCATTCAGCTTGGCTTGTTTTGTTACAAATTTCCTTAAAATTACGGTTTATTTAAAATACATTGGTTTGCAGGTGGATGGGGCAAGACGCGTTTTTTCTTCCAAAGGGGGGCATGACAGCCACTAATATCTGTCCACTCTAATATCAAGACCCCGCCGCCCCTCACACAGCTGATTGCTTGATTTATTCCACAAGGCTAGGAGAATAAGGAGAACTCTTACTTTGTGTCGAACAGTCCAGGTTCATTACTGAAGGCAAGAGGAATCTCTTTGGACTGGTCACTCTTCAGGGACAGACAGCTGGATACCGGAGACTCTGCTCTGCCCTCCTCGTCCTTCCCACAGACACTCATCTTTGGTCTAACAGGAAAGTCAGTAACACACAATGAGGACTGTGGATTTTGTCCCCTGTCACTTACATTGAATTAAGAAATGATCTCTTTGCTGCCAGTATGGACAAGAGGAACAAGTACACTGATTAATAACGCTTTCAGGCATGTGAGTATTTTATCAAGAGAGAGTTGAAAAGATGTGAACCAATCCTTTAATGGCATACGAGAGATGACAGTGCAATGAGTAGTGGGGGCGAAGAAGGGATGCCATTTTTATGAAACGGTCACTGCATATTAGATGAGCAGCTACTTTACATTGTCTTCCTTTAATGTTTCCAGTTTCTGTTTTTCATTTGCACTGCAGCATCCATATAGAGGCGAAAGAAAACATGCAGTACATGAAACATCGCTTGATTTATTCCACAGAGAGAGAAGAGAATAAGGAGAACTCTTACTTTGTGTCGAATAGTCCAGGTTCATTACTGAAGGCAAGAGGAATGTCTTTGGATTGGTCACTCTTCAGGGATAGACAGCTGGATACTGGAGACTCTGCTCTGTCCTCCTCGTCCTTCCCACAAATACTCATCTTTGGTCTAACAGGACAGTCAGAAACAAAAGCTCACGTCAGACATTGAAATTAGTGTGACTCACCATATGATGCTTCTATAGATGATTAATCAACTGGAAAAATTTTGGACTAAGTTGCTGCACACATGTTCTTTTTAATAAGAGCAGACTTACTTTATTTTCTTGAAACTGCTATTACTAGCCTTCCTAATAATGCTACCCAACACTGTAATGAGCTGATATTTGTGGTTAACTAAGGTCAAGTTGGTGGGTCATATTGTTAATAATAACAAACAGGGAAAAGGTCCAATAATTGTTAAAGGATTGAAACAGCTAGTTTTGTTTTGCCTATTATGTTGACTATGTTTTCAATCTTGTACCAACAACAAACGTCCCACATGTTTGCTTTACCTTCCACTGAACTAAGCATCCTCTCCGACCTGACTGACCAAAGTTACACCCATACCTGCCGTCACCAGCGAGTTAAAGCCAGAGGTTCCTATCTTGTTGTGCTGTTAAAATTATGTTATAATTTTCACAAGACTAAATAAAATGACCATCAGACAGTAAACTCTTGCTTGTATGACATGACTCTGTTAACTCCTGTGTGCACTCAAAATTTTAGTAAAACTACAAAAGTATTGTCAGTCAAAGAAAGTATTATGCAGAATGGCCCATTTCAGAATTTCTACATACAGTATACAATGTTGCAGCTGGTAAAGGTGGGGCTAATTTTAATTACTTTATATACTGCTGTGTAGCTTGTGAATTTCCACCCAGGGATAAATAAAGTCTTATCTTAACCTATAATAATACGTCATCATCGTTCATTTGCTGATTGTGTTTTGTATCTGAAAATCTGAATCTGAAAAGTAACTAGTGACTAAAGTTATCAAATAAATGCAGTGGAGTAAAAAGTACAATATTTGGAGTGGAGTAGAAGTATAAAGTAGCAGAAAATGGAAATACTGAAGTACAGTACTAGAGTAAATGTACTTATTTACTTTCCACCACTGCTGCTCACATCCCCGAAACCAGCTGTATGCCTACACTGATGAGTAAGTCACTCAAGTCATGCTAACACACAGCTTGCATTGTGTTCATTCATGCTCAAAGAAAGAGAAGTTAAGTTTCAGTCTTAATGCACTGCAGACGTCATCCCTCGTCACTGTAAACAGGGGGAACAACAACAAAGCAGCAGCAACAACAACAATAACAGCCTAAAATTACAATAATCTATCATTAAACCCAGAGTAGCTCAGAAACACTACTGGAAATTTGACTTATTTCACAAAGACTAAAAATAGCCTTACAGAAGATTAAAGATTGTTATTAAGTTTGTATCGCATATTACATCTTAGTTAACGTAGCCTTTCATTCTGAGAATGCGTTAAAAACACATTTAAATAGGCCATATACAGCAGGGCCTATCATACACACCTTCAACCTTCGCCCATTTACCAACCTGTCATTGGCCAAAGACTTTATCCGTAGCCTACACTTTTACAAATCCATCTTTCGCAGCCAACTTTAATCACCTAAACATTTAATTCCAGCTCTTGTTTCTTCACCACGGCGTGACATCTGGTTCGGAGACATTTACAGTGAAATGATGTTGTCACGTTGTCTGACTTTCTTGCATTCCTTTAAGACGACGGATTAAGACAGTCGCATTTCCGCGGTCAGCCCCTATGACTTGCGCCCGTATTCTGGTCTTTACGGTAAATGAAGCGAGTTCAGTCCAGTCACAGTTACATTTAGAGATTTCACTGTCACCTTTACACACAATACCCAGCACATGGGCCAGTCTATGGTGCTTTTAAATGTGCCTCTGTCACAGAATCTGACGGGGCACTGTCACATGATCACACCTGAGGTAGGGAGGATAGCACGAGCACTCCTGCCTGGAAAGGAACCGCCCCCCTCAGGTGCTATCACTGCACCTTTATGAGAGGGAGTATTGATGAGAGGCTATGCTGCCTTCTTGCCTTTGTGCTTTCCTTTTGACCTCAGCCATGTTGTGAGTGTCCTGAGAGTGAATTTCCTTATTTAATATTTGGTTTATCTTTATTATTGCACACAATGTGTGTTGAGATATTTGATTTAATGTCAATAATTTTGTCTTTAAAAATAAATTTGTTTGATTTTGAACTTTGGACTACTGCCTCCTCTACGAGTCTTCTCAAACATACTCAGTCAACCCACTAACCATTAGATTTAGAATCAAACTGGCTCAGAAAACTCTTAAAATAATATGTCGCAAGTGAGATGTGAGAAATGAAAGAAATGGTAAAAGGTGCTCAGTGAACAAATTGGAAATTGGAAGTAAAAACACGGTGAAGTCAATTAACTAACTAACTAACTAGGAATAAATAAATAAAAATCATACAAGAAAGCCTACTATTGTTAATTAACAAAAAGGTAAACATGAAATCATAATATGTCTAGCTACAATGGTAGATGAATTTCTTCCATTGGTTAATTATTTAATTTTGTACTTTAATTAGGGGATACATCGCCTATTCATGCATTTCATTTGGAATCATTTATCTCACTGATTATACATGCAATTCAATTGTATCAATACATTTAATTGATTTAAAATCTATTAATTGCATATAATTTTGTCTTATTGGTATGCAGACAAAGACCGTTCGTAGTTATAGTTTTCTTAAAATGACAGGGAAAAGTTTGGCTGTGTTTTTGCAGCACGTGACAATAAAATTACTGTCTGAAGGTCTTGTGTTGTTTGCAGACCATAGAGAGGAAGTCCAGCCTGTCGTTTTCTGTAGCCCCACCTCTGTATAGTGTGCCAGATAATCCAATATTTGACACACGCGCATCAACTTGTTTCACGCTTTGTCCGTTCACTTACCGTAAAGGGGAGAATACGGGCGCGCTTTAATTTTAGCGGCTGCTAGTGCGGAAATGTGATCGGTATTTGGCAACGCCGGTTTGTTCAAGCCGTTTTTATTTCCTGGAATTGTTTTCTGTGCCGGATCCCTGCGCGGTTGCGCAGGCCAATCTACGTTATGTTTAGACAGCTCTGAGTCGTAAGGTGCCATCTTTTAGGATATAATCTTTAATATCATTCTTGGTGATTACGGAAAAAAAAAAAATATATATATATATATATATATTATTATTATTATCATTGAGACATACTTTATGTGATGGGGCATCAAGATCTAGTTCTCCTTTAGAAATGACAAGTGGCGGAAGAAATATTCAGAGCCTTTACTTAAGTAAAAGTAGCAAAAACACTCTGTTACAAGTGAAACTCCTGCATTCAAATATTACTTAGGCCCATTATTATACGTTCTGTTATCATTACTGATGCATTCATGTGTTGTAGCATTTTACTGTTATGGTTGGTCGAGGTGGTGCTACTTTTAGTTTGTTTTTATGTAGTTTATAACGAATGTTTTTTTAAGATGATTGCATGTTTTGTATGTAAAATCATAATCTGAAATGTAACGAGTAACTAAAGCTGTCAAATAAATGTAGTGGAGTAAAAAGAATATTTCCCTCTGAAATGTAGTGAAGTAGAAGTAGAAAGTAGCATGAAATTTGAATACTCAGAAGTCCAAGTACGTCAAATTTGTACTGAAGTAGAGGACTCGAGTAAATGTACTTTTAACACTGCATTTTAATTTCAAGATATTCAATAATGTAAATTGAATGAGAGGGTTGAGAGGGGCTGAAAACAGCTGGTGCTTGTGCAGTCTGAAAATACATATCTTTTATCTCAGGTGTGTCCTCTTGTAATAGCACTTGTTTAACACCAGAGGGCGCCATACACTCATGTGTCCCAATCTGTTCGCGCTCAGGAACTGATGCACAACTTTTCAAGATAATTGATCATACAACATACACATCCCTTAACAAAACTGCACATTTGTTGCTTTAAATTTCATAAAAATGTAGGACATGTATATGTGCCATAACATAAAGTAGGCTACATTTGCTGAGTGGATCTGTGGCAGAACTTGTTCTACTGGGAAAATGAAGGATTTAATTTCTTCATTCATTATTTTATTATCCAAAAATGTAATTAATCGCTAAATATTATTTTAAAACTATGCTTAAAGTTGGATATTACATATTTAACTTTGTTGATATTCCTTAAAAAAAATCTGAACTACTACTACTATTCAGTTTTCTGCACAGCTTTGATTGATAAAAACATGGGATGAGCTCTTGTTATTCAATCAGGAAGGTTATCTCACAGGATGTATGGAGAAACACACCGTCCTGATGCACTGTGGGCACACACACACACACACACACTCTTTCACATCCTGTGGCACTGTGGCAGGCAAGGAATATCCACCACACACACTCACACTGTGCGCCGGCAGGACCAAGGCCAACTGCCTGCTAGTATTTTTATAATCTTCATCCTCCCTGACCTGTTGCTCCCCTCCTGGCGCCAGTGGTCTCAGCCCTCCCCCTGCGATGCCTCAACCTTACACACACACACTTGCAAACACACATGCTCCTGTACACTCAGCAGCCCCCTCCGTGGATAATTGAGACCAGCTGTTGCAAGGTGCCTCTTCCCTCGACCCCGCACCCCTCCTTCACCCTGCTGCTGCTGCTGCACTTGCCTTTCTGTCAGAAAGCTATTCCAAAGCCCCCCTCCCTCCCTTTCCTTTCTCTCCCCCGACTCACACCCTCTCCCTCTCACATTGCCACTTCCCATCAGTTGTGTTGATTGACAGATAGGTGTGTTTTTGTTTTGTTTTGTTTTCTCTTTATCCGTCTCTCATCAATGATCCCTCGCAAAAGCTCAAATTAATCCCATTCTAGCTGCAAGAAGTCACTTGAATTTCAGCTCCCTGCTTGCCCTCACAGCTTGTATTTCAGGCCCAAAACACACTAGAAGCCTTAAAATCTTAATCAACTGTAAAAGGATTTTTAACGACACATTTAACAACTGACTTGTGCAGATTGCAATCTTAGATGAGCATGTTGCATTCAGATTTCTGTCGTTAACTAAGATTGCAGCTGTAAAAATCAAACATTTGTATTAATTGTAACACTTCGAAGTGGTCTGAGCCTCAGCTGCGAGGAAAATTAGTTCCCTTTTGACTCCATGTGATCTGAAAAATTGATCGAAAACTTGAGTTTAATATTGGACGTTAAATTAGACATAGACAGGAAATTAATCAGCAACTATTTTGAATCAATCATGGTTCTTGTGTAAGACATTTTTCAAGCCAAAGTATCAAACATCCCCTTCTTCCAGGTTCTCAATTGTGAGAATTTGCAGCCCCTTTTTTGTCCTGTGTGATAGTTAATTGATCATTTTTGGGTTTTGGACCGCTGGTCAGACAAAACAAAGACATAACTTGGGCTTTTGAAAATCGAAGCAAGCATTTTTTCAATATCTTCTCACATTTTATAGACTAAACATCTGATCGATTAATCAAGAAAATATCTGGCAGATAGATTAATAATTAAAATAATTATTATTTGCAGCCCAACATTAAATTAAGGACATCTCTTTTTCTCCATCTTTCTCTCTCTCCCCCCCGGTTCCCCCTCTGGATTTAGGTATATTTGGGAGGTGAGATATGACCCGACCTGTGGTGACTGCGAGCCGCTGATCTGGAGCTGGAATTTGTGGAGTTTGGGAGAGGAATGGAGGAGGCTGGGGGGAGGAGGAGGGTTGGGGTTGGGACAGGCACGTCAGACTCTCTTTTCCAGCTGGTCCTGAGGGGTCAAACTATGTGTGGATGTGTGCGTGTCATGGCCTCTCATTAGGGGGTGAGACGCTGCGGCTCCAGACCCCCATGGTAGGATTGCCGGGTGAGTCTGCAGTGATCCTGCCACTTTGATGCCCCTGACCCCCATCCCCCCCACCAGGAGGTTAATGAGCCTCAGTGAGCTCTGTAGGCATGCTGTTGTTGCTCTTGTGTGTGTGTGTGTGTGTGTGTGTGTGCTGGTAGATTTGAGGTGGGGGCATTAAGAAGAGGTGCAAGGAACCTCCAGACCCCTGATATGCTTTTTACTGTGGTCAGATCAGATGACCAGGCTGTGTATGTTTGGGTGTGGAGAATAATGTAAGAATAAGATCAGATCTGGGCAAGTAATTTTTTTATTTGGAAAATGTATTCAAAAGTGTCTCACTGTAATTGTTAGTGTAAATATATTTACACTGCGATATTTACTTTTAAATTTGAGAAATTAATTTGACAGACAGAGGACATGTGGTCGATAAATTAATTACGTAGGAGAATTTTCACAGTCATAGACATAAACTTAAAACAAATTAAACAGAAAACTGTAAATATGATCAATTTTAAGTCAAATATTTTTTCTCCAATCAATTTTTACATGAAGTATAATTTAAATTTAATATAAAATGTGCCATGAAAGAAAATCCACAAACTTAAGTAAGATCCAGTCACTCTGAATTGATGAGTGCATAATCATAACCATCAGTTTTTGGACTTCTTTTGAAGGATACACCTACATTTTGGACGCAAATTATTTGATTTTTTTCGGTTGTCTCATGTTTCTTTGAAATCTCAACCTGCTGTTTGTACAACATTTTCAGAGCTACCAAATGTTGCTAACCAGCACTGAAGCTAAAATGACCCACCTTTACAGCAGCGTTTGCAAGTCTGTCTACACATCTGTGTTTTATGCCTGCATATGTCACTGTAAGGCAAAATGAAAATCTCTGTGGGCCTACAGTTGAGTGTGATTCACTGCCTTAACCATCAGTAATTACTGTCCATAATTACTAGTCCTTATTGACTTTTTTCCCCTCCATTTCAGTTTATCTCTAACATCTGCAAATTGACCCGGCACTACTTCACATAGCTGAACAGGCAGTGACACATGAATGTGTTGTTTTGGGCGGGGCTGTGCAAGCCCTGGCCCGCAAAAGCAAGGCATGGCAGTCCAAAACAGGTGCTCAGACTCTTTCTCTCTCTTTCTTTTCATCATTGTACCCTTTCCCTCTTTCTTCTCCCCACACCTGTTGAGGTGTGAGGACTCAAGCTGGTTCAGCCGAGCAGCTTAGCCAAGCCTGAGCTATGCCAAGAAGGTGGGGGTCTGAGTTGAGTTGTGGGTAATTACTTAACTAGTACTTTATCTCCTTTGCCACCCCCTTCTGTAGTCCCCTAGTCAGTCCCTGCTTTCCCTTGATGTAAGGTGTTACTTTAGGGTTAATTAGTTGCCTGTCTGCTACGCCAAAAAGGGGGGAGGGACAGAAAGGCAGAAGTGGGAGTACAATATGGCATGTTTATAGAGCAAATGGGAAACCCCGTATTATTTGAGAAAAAACAATGTTATAGATGGGTAAAAACTGAATGAGACACAATGTGTTGCATTACATCTGTGCCATCTGCTCAGAGCTGAATGCTTTAGGTTTTTACTGTAATGGCATAACCACTGTAAAAATCAAAGTGGCAACAGAGACCTCCAGTGATTTGATTCTGGTCTGACTGATGGCTCCAGGGGTGGCGGGTGGTCTCTGCCCCCTGGTGAAGCACCTTACTGGGCCTGCACTAAGCCCTCGGCCCCCTGTCTGTTGTTACCATGACAGGGATGAAGATTTACCCAGCTGTTTGGGATCTGTGTGTGTGTGTGTGTGTGTGCATGAGTTGGGCTGATTTTGGCCCAACAGAAGAGCATCGCTGTCTATTGAAAACCATGTATTTCCAAGCATAGTGATTCTGAATTTTTCAGATAAACTGATTACATGTTCCTTTATTGGTTCTCAAGCCAAATAAGTCATATAAAATCCCATTTAATCACCAAACTGCATTGTGCACCTCATGAAAGGTTTTGGAAATACATGGTTTTCACAGGACAGCGATGAATGGGCTGCGGTGACTCACTATTTTAAAGGAGAAAACTTAAAACATAACCACATAACTGAGAGAGATAAGGTGTCTTAAGTGTACTTTCTGCCATCACACCAGTTCTTTCCTGCTGTGTAAGTCAGTTTTTGAAAGGTAGAGTTTCCCCTGCATCCTCAACGCACATTTCAAGTATAAAATAATCAATTTTACTTGATGAAGGTCTGAGAACCAAAACCTCATTTAAAGTGAGTTTTGTTTCTTTCACGTTAAGTTTATGATCCTACGCACTTGTCCATAAGACTTTCTGGAGTGGAAGAGTTTTGTAGTGAGTGTTACCGGCAATTATAAAATAATGAAAGTTTGACTGAGACGGGGCAAAAGGTCAGGACAGATGATGACAAAGACTTGACGGAGGAAGGATGCAGATGATACAGAGATTGGTCAACTTTTATGACAGACATGGTGAGACCCTAAATCTTCAGCCAAACACACCAGTACAGGTGAGGATATAGTGTAAATTTGATACTGTCACTTTGTACTTAGTACACCGACTGTTCCATTTTCTGCCTTTCTATATCCTTTTCATCTGCCTACACCACCTCTTGAATCTGAACTTCAAAGAAGTGAGGCTTTGTGTTTTTAGTGAGAATGTAGAAACCAACAGAAAGGCTATATTTTCATGGTGACAGCTGAAATTTTGAACATTTTTATTGATTCCAATACACAGATGTGAAATAAAAACCATTCTTTAAGGATGTTTTTACATCTGTGATTTTTTCAGTAACACGTGCTGTCATCTTGTAATTCCATTACACATAGCTACTCCACCACTGTGCATATTATCTCATGACCCTGCATGCATTTCCCACCACTGTGACTCTTTGCCGTAAGCATTGCTCATTGGCGGATGGTGTAATTTCATTAAAGCCACCTATTATATGATTACAAAACCAACTTTTCCAACCCAGATAGATATTTTGTGTTGTGATGGCATCTTGAGAATGTTATCATTTTTCAAATATCCCTTGCAGGTAGAAACAGCAGTGATTTGTGGACTTTGTCGCTGGTGCCAGCACTAACATGGAAAAATGGTCTCAAATTATCTGAAAACTGACAGGTCCTTGGTAACATCCCACAGCTGGTAGCTTAATTTATTTATTTATTTATTTAATTAATTAATTTTATTTAAACACACATACAGTAATACTGTGTAAAATCCAAATAATGGAAAAAAATAAATAAGAGATGTGTCAGGAGAGGTCAAGAAGCCACAGGTTTATCAAATGGACCTCCCCTAATCTTAAGGAAAAAAACAAACAAATAACAAAACTGAAAAAACTGAAAAAATAAATTAATAAATAATAAAGACTAAGTTAACGTAATTAAACAAACAAAAGAAAAACGAAGTAAATAATAACAAGAAGCACACAAAATGAGCAAAACAAACCAACAACTGACCACTCGGTAGATAACAATTCAATAACAACATAGAAATACAATATATGTATATGTACATATATGTACATGCTGAAATATAGAACATAATCACTAATAAATGCAGTTAAAGGGTAGGTCAAAGGTATTATACATTCATTCAGACCCATTTGATTTAAGATGTGGCATTTGAAAGCAAAACAGCAAACATGGAAGAAGCTCAACTAAATAATTAAACAGTGCACTTTGCACCAGGTACTTTATTTGTTTTACCGATTAACTGACTGTGGTATCATTCCAGTGAAGCTGATTTGGGCACATCTGGAAATGCTTTATGGGAAGATTCTAGTTTCCAATACTGTGTTTGTGTCTTTGTGTGTGTGTGTGTGTGTGTGTGTGTGTGTGTG
>NTHP01001163.1:0-53522 GCA_003416845.1 Oplegnathus fasciatus | reverse complement strand
TTGGTGGATTAATTTACTTACGCCCAGCGCAAATGCATTCATGTTGCTTCCTCCGATGTTGTTAGCATTAGACCATGGATTTTATTTCCGGTTCAAGAAATATTTCTTTACAGAGAACAAAAATCCTTTTATATTGCATTCCTGCCGGGGAATTATAGTTTCCCTCAATAGAAACCAACAGGTGAAATCATGCAACAACAACCTAATCAATTCGCTCAATTAATCCACACTTTGCTGGAGAACGCTGGCGCGTCATCTATTGATGCGGGCCGCGTTGATTTCGCTGGTCGTTTGCTTTCTGCTGTCTTTGAGGAAGCGGAGCAAATCATTGATAGGTTTGATTACGAATCCACGGCCAATGAAATTGAGCGCGAATGCCTGGTTGTATATTCGGTTCACGAGGCGGCAAAGCGAGCAAATAATAATGAAAAAGAGACTATCACCGGAAACTCACCAGAAGCTGGACAAGCTATGGCTGGCGCTGCTGCCTCTGACAATTCTTGCAGTATTCGTGATTTAAGTTTCCACGAAAAACTTATCTGGGTTACTGACAATTTGAATTGCCCTAAAGGTCAATACAACACTCATGGTAAATTTGCATACCGCAACGCGGAGGATATTTTCTCCGCACTTAAACCGCTTTTGTCTGCTGTTGGTCTTCGCCAGAGCGTACACGATGAAATCAAGCTAGTTGGCGATCGTTATTTTGTCGAGGCAACAATTACCGTTACCGATGGCAAGGAAAAGGAAACTGCGACAGCGTCAGCGCGTGAGCCAGAAACCGCAAAAGGCATGTCCGCAAGTCAATTAACAGGCACGGCGAGCTCATACGCGCGTAAATATGCTTTAAATGGCATGTGGGGTATTGATGACGTCAAAGACCCAGATGCAGATGAGTTTAAAAATGCAGGCATCAACGCGACGCGTGAAAACTTAAACGGGCGCTTTGATGGTGGCCAGAAACAACGCGGTCCTCGATCTCCTATGAGTGGCGTTCGCCAGGCCCAGCAACAATACAACGAGGTTGTCGGAAACTATTCAGATGAATTCTCACAGTATGAGCAAGCGATGGCCCACGAAGGAAACCAAATGCCAGCACAGATGCAGCAAATGCCACCAGCAATGCCAGCATCAACAAACCCAAAGCTGGTTGAGGTTCAATTCAAGCGCGATGTGACAAGCATTCAAGACCTTGCGGTTTTAACCACTGCGTTTGGTAATGCGTGGATGAGAACAAAAGGGAATGCAGCCATTCAGAATGAAATCAGGTTTGCGTATATGGCCCAGAAAAAACAACTGGAGTCCGCGCAATATTCACAGCCAATGCCGGAATATACCCAAATGAGCAAGGCAGAAGCGCTGGAGCTGGCCATTTCAGAGGCTGGCGACAAAGAGGCATATTTTGCCCTTGCGGCGCAATTACCAAGTGCAATGAATGCCAGGGAAATCACAGAATCAGAATACCAGGCATTAAATCGCCGTATGGATGATTTATTTAAAATGCTAAACTCGCTCTAATAACACAATATTTTGTCGGGCAGACAAAGGCCGTAACTTAATCGAACAAATTAACGCAAACTAAGCTATTTGCAGGACTATATGCGCCAATTGTTGATGTGAATCAATATTTGCGTGCAACGATGCGTATATATTCCTTTCCGACCCTCATAAGCCGTGGGTCATCTAGCCAACTGACGTTGATATTGATTGCATTGGATTTGGTGCAATGTTTGATTATTGTTATACATAAAATAGACCCTTTGCCCTGACTTGCTTTTGCTTTTCAGGGCTTTTTTTTACCCACCGAAAACCAATTAATAAAACTAACAAACTAGGATAACCACAATGACAAGCC
Organism: Oplegnathus fasciatus; assembly: GCA_003416845.1. Classification (NCBI taxonomy): domain Eukaryota; kingdom Metazoa; phylum Chordata; class Actinopteri; order Centrarchiformes; family Oplegnathidae; genus Oplegnathus; species Oplegnathus fasciatus. Next base: position 51,667 of record NTHP01001163.1, on the reverse strand, counting down.
TTAATAACATTGGAATCTCAGACAAAAAATCATTCCTATTCAAAATTCTTGGCAATAAAAAACTCCTTGTTCCTTTAATCATGGATACAGACCCGCAGGAACTGCGACGCATCCAGTCGCGCCTTAATGAAACCATTGAGTCAGAACTGACACGCCAGGGCGATATTCGAGAGCAAGAAACACAGAAGCGTGTAAGAGCGGCAGAAATCCTGAATCAGTTAATGCAGGAAGGCATCACGGTTGAGGACTTGCAAAGGGTTGCTCTGTTGCGTGGCGGCAAGGCACAAAAGGTAATTAAAGCCCCAAACCACCAGCGCGAGCCAAACGTTGAGATTGATGGAAAGCGTTACTATGTACCAGAGCGCGGCCAGTTTACGGCAGAGGTTAAAAAGCTATTTGATGCAGATGGCTTGAGCCGTGCTGACTTTATCCATCTTTACGCAATAGAAAAGCAACCAGCGGACGCATGATCAAGAAAGTGTAATCTGGATTAACTGGACGAATAGACAGCCTGTAATTTTTTACAGGCTTTTTTTTATTTGGGTAATATTAGGGGCGGATTTTTAAAACGGATTTCACCCCATGAACGACACAATTTCAAAAGTTGCAATTGCATTGGCAATCGCTGCTGTAACTGGCTGCTTTACCTGGACCATGAATGCAAATAGCCGCCTTTCTGTTAATGAAACCAGAATCGACAATTTCCACGCGATGCTGATGGAGGAAGAAAAAAAGCTTGAGGCTCAGAAGGAAAAAACGGTTGGCATTGAAAAGCACATCATCGAGATATTTAACGACATGCGTGACATACAGCGCCAACAGCTCGAAATATCAAAGACACAGACGGCGCAGTGGGATGTATTAAAGGACAATCTAACATCAGTCAAAGAGGAGCTTTCGCAGCTTCGCGGCTATGTTGAGGGTAAAGAAAAGGGGTAAACCCCTAATTCTGGCGGCTTGTTAATCAAGTCGCCTTTTTTTTGACCAAACAGACAAAGTAAATAAAAAAGTATTTACTTTCTGTAATTGCATTAGGCAGTAATGAAAAGGGCCTCCATTATGGGGGCCTTTTTGCGTTATATTTCAGCAAAACCACCAGCTAGGGCAAACATGAAAGTCAAAATTCTCCCTGACAACTTCGCGCTTGAATCTATTATCGGCAAGAAAGGACGCCCTTTTCATTATCCCCAATGGATATTGGACCGCCAGACAAAGGCCAAGGCAGAAGGCCAGCAAATCCCGCCAAACTTCCTTGGCAAGAATGAACAGCGCAAAAAGTTGCGCGGTAAATAATAAATGTATTTACATTATGTAATTACACATTAGAATTAACCCACTGACACTATGGATGACGAACAAAGCAAGGCTGCTTTTTGAGTATTCGTAATTGAGAAAAACAAAACAAGGTGGCGCATCTGCGGTCATCACTCTTTTTGCTTCACTGATTTTCATCTGGTGGATTGCTTATTGTGACTTTGGCGGCAATGAAAGCGCGCTCTGGGGTGTTCGATGAGTACCCATACCATGCAGGACTTTAAACAGTTTTACGTCAGGGAGATTATGAACGGCAAGGGCTTGCTGGAGAATCAAAGCGCCGTTCTGTGGCGACTGACAGAGATATTGCAGGGCATGAGGTTTGGGGACCCTGTCCTTGCAAGGCGCTTGAGCGAGTGCATTGAGGCGATAGGTTCCATCTATATCTGGGAAAGGACAAAGACTTTGTATGATGAGTGCAAAGCATATTCAAGGGGCGACTAGGCCCCTTTTTTGTACCTGATGGACAACGTAAATAAAAAAGGTATTTACTTTTTGTAATTACACATTATACTGGCCGCATCAACTGAATGACACATTACTTGGAAACTAAAATGAAAAAACTAATCTCTCTTTTTGCAATCGCAACAATGGCTGGCTGTGCTTCTAACGATTACGCACAAATGAGCGCGGGCTCTGGTGTTAATGAGGCGGCGCTGCGCTTGCACTGTGAGGAAATCAGTTGCTCATACGACAAACTGAAAGACAACGTGCAAGCGTCAGCAAATGACGAAAACATGATTTTTGCACTAAACGGCAACGAATCGCGCCGCATTCAATTTACTTGGGTAAGCAATAGCAACCAGATCATGGTTGATGTGTTCCACATTGCGCTTTATGAGTCATGGATTCACGCAAACCGCGCAGAAATCTATGTTGGAAAGGAAATGATTACCTCAGTGTCTGCGCGTAAAAATGAATATGTTGGCGCATGGAATGACATTTCAAAGCAGTTTGAAAAGATTGAAACCATTTCTGAGTCAATTAGCCTTGAACGGGCGGAGCGAATTGCAAAGGCGAATTATGAGGACATCACGATCAGATTCTACGGCAAAAACGGTTATAAAGATGTAACGCCAATGAGCGGTAACAACTTAATTGATGTTGTTAACCTGGCCAAGTCTGCAAACTAATAAGAAAAGGACCCAAACGGGTCCTTTTTGCTATCTGGCCAACATGCCGCCCTGCATGGATTGTTGCTGCAATATCTGCATGGTTTGGGCCTTGGTGGCGTTCATTAAGTTTTTCAGCGTCTCTGGGTTTTCTAGCTGTCCAGATTCGATATAAAAGTTTTGATTGATGACATAGGATGACGCGCCGCCAATGTCGCCATTTGGGACCACGTTGCCAGCTCTGTCTGGGATCATGAAATTCTTTCCGCCTGACTGGAACATTTCAACACCCGCCTCGCCTACTTCATACATCTTGCCAGCTTGTACTGGACCACCAGCACGACGACCGCCACCAAGCGACACAGATGAAATTGTGCTGATGACATTACCAAACGCAGTGGTGATGGCAGCGGCTGCGCTCAACTTCCCTGCAACGTCTGTTGTTTTCCAGTCCGCCATGGCTTGTGCAACCGCCTGGCCCATGGAAAGTGACGCAGAGGACAGTGCAAACGCTTTTTGAGCTGTCAGGGCTGCCTGGTAAGCGCTGGATCCTTCTTTTCCTGCTGACTTCATTGCATCGGCCAGGGAACCAAACGCACCAGAAAGCGCGCCAGAGAATTGTGCGGCCCCGTCTAGGTTGTTCGCAAGGGTTTGGTCATTCATTTCCTGGAGACTGTCATAGTAGCCTTGCCAGATTGCTTTGCTGGCATCCACAAAGGTCTGGGTATCTGCAAGGTCGCTGGCCATGTATGCTGCTTTGAGTTCCTTTAGGCGCGCATCACGCTCCATTTCAAGGCGCACTTGCGGGTCGTCCTCGACTGAAAGCATTACGTCTGACGCCAGGCTTTCGAACTTATCCAGGGCTGCATATTCCTTGTCTATCTCTTTCTGGCCCTGTTTGATGAGGCGTTGCTTTTCTCGATAGGCTTTCAGGGCTTCTGCAACGGCTTTCTTTGTTACCTTCTCACCATAGGCGGTGCCAGAGTCATCAACAACAGATGTTTTTTGCGCTTCGTCTGCTGCCTTGTATGGCAACATTTCCTTTGTTTGCTGTTTGCGAGACTCTGCAATTTCTTTTTCTAACCTGGCGCGTTCTGCTGTATAGGCTGCAATCTGCGCTTCGTCGATCTTTCTTTGGTTGTCCCCCTGGTAGGAATAGCCGCTGTAGTCCTTTTTCTTTAGGCGCTCAAGCTCTTTGTCCAGGTACTCAAGGCGCTCTGTATCGGTCGTGATTAGGATGTCAGTGAGCATATTTGCCAATGACTTGACCGCATCAAAGGCCCAACTGAGAGGTTTTTCTAATGACAAGACAATGGCAGCGCCAAGGCGGGTGAATGACGACCGCATTTCCTTAACCTTGTCGCTAATGTCCTTACCTCGCTGGACTTCTTCCTTGGTGAATATCTCGCCCTTATCGCGCTTGGCCTCATTAAGCTTGACCAATTCGTCTGTTGTCATGCTCCAGACGTCAGCCAGGTATGATGAGTTGCTTGCAAGCTGCTCATATACGGCTTTCTGTTCATTGGCACTGGTGCCGGCGGCGTCCATCTGTTTTTGGAGGGTCATGAGGACAACCTCTGGCCGCATCGATTCAAGTTCTTTAACGCCTATGCCAATAGGTTTGAAAAATTCCTCATAAATATCGACAAACTCACCCTCACCCAAGCGGGTAAACTCGCCCACGCGGTCTGCTGTGTCCTGGAGGATGTCGGCAAGGCCATCTGCATCAACGCCAAACTTTTTGGCCTCACTTGATAGGGTCTGGAACATTTCGGCGCTGGTTGATGCTCGCTTTGATAGGATGTCGATCTCTGCAAAGGTCTGAGCATTGGCAGCGGCAAAGGCGACAATGGCTGCTGTTGCGGCTGCCATCTTGGCGACAACCATGCCAACGGGTCCGCCGATGCCACGAATTCCTTTAGTAATGCCATTAAGCTGTGGGGTTGTTTTCTGTAGACCCTTAACAAATTGGCCATTGGCCTCGCGCATCTTGCCCTGAGTATCAATAAAGCGGCCCATTGCTTTGTCAGCATCAGTGAGGGCATTTCCAAACCGGTCAACGGCCTTGTCCGCCTTACCTAGCCCGCTTTCTACATCCTTTCCAGCTTTCTTGGCTGCGTCGCCAAGCTCATCAAGTGCCGAATAGTTAGCGTCAACCACATATTCGACGCGCATATCACTTGCCATTTGTAGACCTCCGCATCAATGCCTCTGCGCGAGCCATTGCTTTGTCATAATCGCCGTTTGTTAGGTCAGAATCTCCAACCTTTGTTAGTTCTTTAGGAAACACAATATCTAGTGCCCTTTGTATTTCTATCATCGACATGCCGTATGCATCAGAGGAAGAAATCCCAAAATTGCTGGTGGCTAGGGTCACATAGTCCGAAACGTGGAATTCCTTTATTTCCTCAGTGGTGCCTGAGTGCTTGAGGTTTGGCTTGCCAACGGTCCCAGCCTGGATGAGCGCCACCGCAATCAACAGGGTGTCTTTGATGGAAATGACCCCTGGCCTGAACTTACCGCAGTAATACCAGCCAAACATGCCATGAGGTGGTTCGCCGCATGCCTCGATAACGCGCATAGAAAGCTCATACAGCCGCTTTGTCTCATAATGGGAGTACATACGCCCAAGTAACATCAAATCAGGCTTGTAATCGCCACCAGCGAGAGACAGCATGATTTCGATTATTTCCCTGGGGGTGCCAATGTTGGCGATATTGCGCAGCGTTGGCCTAAATACACATAGCTCACCATTAAAAATGATCCCTATTTCTCCAAGCTCTGTTTTTGCTCTCATCCTATGCCCCTAAGAAAAAGCCCCGCATTAGCGAGGCTTTCCGCTTTGCTGCGGTTATGCTTCTGTTGTAGGAATTGCCGTGATGGTTGGCGCGCTCAATGCTGAGAATTCAGCCGAGAACGTGACGGCGTCATCATACGCATACGAATCACCCACGCTTGAGCATGTGAAACATTGCGTAATTTCAAAGTCAAAAACAGGGTGGAAGTATTTGATCCAGATGTACGGCTCACCCTTTGTTGCACCCTCAACCGCTGGCGCTTTTAAGTGGTGCCACAACGCTTTTAGGCCGGTCGCTTCCTCTGTTGGTGCGCCCTCTGTTTTGTCAGCACGCGCCACAAAGTCCACGCTCACTGTTGACTCACGGAAACCTGACAACGTTTTGCGATATGAGCCAGTGCCAATGTCAAAGTCCGCTGTAATGTCGATCGTGTCAAAGCTGTCAGACGCTTCAAAACCACGTTTAAAGCCGCCTTTGTGCCAATCGGTGCCGGTGCCTTCATTTGGGTTCCAATCTGGACCCTTAACAGCAAAGAAGAAAGGAACCATTGAGCCTTTTGCGGCTGTTAGGTTTTTATAAGTTGGCTTTGGTAGCTCTGGCGCTGCGCCAGCTCTTGATGTTGGTAAATCCATTTTGTTTCTCCGATGAGATTTAGTGGTAAACAACTTTTCTAAATATGAGATTTAATTCGAAAAAAGGTCTTTCGTCGGCGGTTTCGTAGAAAACGGGATTTCCAATGATGTCGATAAACCACACATCCTCATAGGAGACGTTATTCAAAAATATCCTTTTCACCGCCTCGACCTCCTTCCCAAGCGTAATTTTACTCGACCTAACAGCGCCTACGAAAATTAATCGAATCGGGATGTTTTCAAACTCCCTGTCTGCATCACCGCCCGCGTATGGCTGGATTACTAGGTACTTGTCAGGCTTTGTGCCCTTCTTTTCTTCCCATTTATACGGCTGCACTACGTAGTCCAGGCAGGCCCCATGGGCCGCTAGATAACGCTTGATAGATTCAACGATAAACAATTCACAATCCCTCTGTTGAGCCTTACGCAAAAACCAATCAAAACTTCTTTACTGATAAGATTATCAGTTATGTGACGGCATTTCATACAGCCGTGCGTGTCTTGTTTTCTACCCCAAGGGAGGGAGTAAATGAAAAATCAAATTACCGTCGTTTTGGTGCGGGATTGGGTTGATTTGTACACGGTGGCGGGAGCGCCAGCGGCAGGAACGAAAATCCGTATTCAAAACCAGTCGGACTCAATCATGCGCCTTTCCTCAAAGGCGACTGTGCCAACCCTTTCTGACCCTGCGAGCCTCGCAAATCCTTTGTCATACGCATCAAATGACAGCGGAGATACAAACGCATGGGCCTATGGTAGCGGCGTGATTCTTGTGGAGTGGGATTAATATGGGCTGGACTTTATTAGGTGCATTGGGCACCGGCGAGGGTGGCGGCAAGGGCGGTTTCTATTTAGACCCGAATCCACCACGAGAAAACGTCAACTTATTCTATGCGACCACGCGAGAGGAAGCGGCAAGACTGCGCGACGAATATTTCCTGGCGCACCAGACGGGCCCTTACGGCTTGCAATCGTTTGATAACGACGCTCAAAAAATCATGGCGCTTAACTATCTGCAAGACGGCAAGCTTGTCCATGAATACCAAAGCCGCACGGAATCACACAGAACACCAGACGCACCTTTTGAGTGGGTCAATACGTTTGGCCAGGTGTTTGTGACGGTTGACCTTTCAACGCACGACTATACAGAACTCCGCCATGGCATCGATCTTGAAAAAGTCGTTAACACCACCTTTGAGGGTGTTGGCATCGATGTCGTACACGAAGAAAGACCAGACGGCACGGCGCAAAAGTTCACGCTAACCAAAGGCGACCTAACGCCAGCGGAAATGCAGAAACTGTTTTCTGGCTCCTCAGAGGGCGATGAGGTTGATGTTGAGCTCATCCCAGACCCAGATGACGCAAAAAAGCTGAAATTCAAAGCAAACCTAAAATGTACAAACGTCGCCAAACACTTTGAAAGTGTACAGGCGCACATTATGACAGCGCCGCATGACAAGGCTGACGGTTGTTACCTTAACCAGAATTTAAACCTGGAGACGCTTGGAACTGGCGTTTTAAAAGGAAAATCAGGCATTAGTGTTGAATACATCCCAAAAGCTGGCGATGAGCTCAACAAAGCGCGCGGTGAGATTGTTATCAGCGGCGGTGTTACTGGTGACACCATCAAAAACGCCGATGAGACGCACCCAGAGTTTGAGATTACCCATGACCCAGACAATGACGAATATTCATTCGCCGTTGATCGCATCCATGGCTCAAACCTAACTAAGTCATTCAAACCAGCATCTGGTGACGTGGTAACAACTGCAAAGGGCCAACCAAAGCAAGTGGTCCGCGCAGCAACTCACACCGATGGTGACGGCCTTGAAACAACATACTTTGTGGCGGCTGATGATGGTTTCCGTGATGGTGTTTATGAGTCAATAAAGCCAAGCACCGCAGAGGGTCACAAATCCGCACTTAAATACGGAAAAGGCATCAAGACGACTGACACCGGTGCAGAGGGTGGCGAGCAATACGTTACCATTGACACGTCACGCCTTGGCGCTGCCACCATGACGCGTGCGTTGGTGCACCCAGAAAGCTTTTTTGACACGTCTCTTGAAACGCCAACAGAGGCAAATGCGGCGGTTAAATACACCTTTAAGCGCAGCGCGTTAGCCGAAGCAATGATGACCATTCTTAAAAAAGGCGATGGCATCAACATTGAAAAAACCGGCGGCGAAGCAACACCACTGATTGTCATTTCTGCGACTGGTGGCGGCGGCCCTGGCACAATCACGGCTGGCCAACTCCAGGCGTTGGTTGATCAATCCGGTGACATCAGATCAAAAGTGGTTGGCAATGCTGTCACGTTCAACATGGACCGCGCATCATTAAAAGAACACATTTGGATTTCACCAGCGGCAGGTGATGCGCACAACCCAATCTTTGTGGACAGCACATCAATTAAGTTTATGCCCGCAGATGACAAGCTGGCGCTTGGCCTTACTGATAACGCACTTGAGCCTGCATACACATTGCTTGAGCAAGGCACGGCTGACGCTCCAAACAAGGTGCATGTCCGTGAATTGGTGCAAGGTCCAGGTACGCTCCTTGTGCCAGACGAAGCGGACAAAACAAAGGTTGTTATCCACTCAACGGCAAACCTCAAGGTCACTGACACGGCGGGAACGAGCCACGATGTGACTGAGTTCGTTATCGAGGACCCAGCCCACACGGTGGCAGAAAACAAACTATTCATTAACGCCATTAAAGCTGTTGATAAAGACAACAATCCAAAGGGCGCAATCCGCACGCTTAAAGCTGGCAAGGGTATTACATTTGCCCCAGAGCCGGGCATCAGCCCTGATCCTGATTTCCCTCAGTTCATCAAGATCAATGCGACCAATGCCGTTGCGGCTCAAATTGATGGTGTGGCAGGTATTCCAAACATCACCAAAATTCGCTGGCCGCTTTACTCTGGCGAGTTTGTTGATGCAGACAAAACGCTTGTACTGAATGGCACCAAAGCTGACGCTGGCGGCGCGATTGATTCACCAATTAACCACATCAAAGTTAATCACGGCTCAACTGATACATCAAAGGTCAAAGGGAACGTTTTAGAAATCAACATCCCTGCCGCTGGTGGCGGTGGCGGCACGCCTAGCCCGTCAACAATTGAAGTGGGCAATATTGGTGCAACGCCGTTCAACGCTGCGGGTATTGAGTTTGATGCTGGTTTGTCGGTTGGTCAGCGCACTGACGGCGACAAGGTCCGCGCAGTGATCAAGCACAAAGGCATCATTGTTGCTCACCCAGAGGGTGCGGCGGGTCATCAAACCGCAATTGATGTTAATTACCTCAAGATTGAGGGTGATGGCATCGAGCTCACTGAAGAAAAGGACCCAGCAAAACCGGACAGCCTCAACAACATCGCGCATGTAACGGTGAAAACGTCTGTGAAAGGCGACGACGTTGACGGACGACCACAAAGCCTCAAGGCACGCTCTATTTGTTTCGACAATGAGCACTTTGTCATTGAAGACGATGCGGGAATGGCTAACGTCCGCTTTAAGCACAACCTGGACGCGGTTGATCTTGGTATGTTTGAAGGTCAAACAGCCATGCTTGAGGCAGCTAAGAAAGTCAAAGTTGCCTGGAAAAAAGGCAATGTAACTGGTTATGTGCGTCGCGCAAGTACGCTATACGAAGACACAACAACTGGCTTTACGCTTTGGGTTTGGAACCAAGTTACGCTCAACCCTACTCCAGAGGAAATTGGCGAGCCTACACATTGGCTTCAAATTCCAGTCGTCTCCCGCGACTACTCAACAACGCTGCTTGGCAAGGGGACTCTAGACCCAGATTGGCGACCAGAGAGTGATGCTTTATTCCCTGCCAACAAGCACAAAGGCCAAACTGTTTGGTACACCGGCACAACTGTTGCGTCCTCGCCATATCAGAAAGAGGGTTTCTTCTTCTCTGACGGTAATGCGTGGAACTCGCTATCAACCGGCGCATCCATGGGCATTGTTGGTTTCAATCCAGAGGGCGTGCAGACTGGCGCAACCGCCAACAAGATTGGATTTGGCAAAAACTTAATTGCCAATCCTAAGACAATCCAGGGCGTTAACACGCTTGAAATTGACTCACGCGGCATGACGGTTGCTGTTAAGGACAGCGCAACAGATGGCCTGAAAGAAATTCACCACCTGCAATTTGAAAACGCAGAGGTTACACCGGTCGAGGGCTTTGAGGGTCTGGCAAACATCCGAGTCACTAGCGGTGCAATTAATGTATCAAACACTGACGCGCACGGCGTGACAACTGAAGCGACAGACATTAGCAAGATCAAGTTTAAAAACGCGGTCATGACTAATGACACGCATGACGGTTCTGTGACCATTTCCCCAGCGGTCCCAATTGATGAAACCTTTATCGGTATGTTTAACCAGCCAGCCACATTCCTTGCAGCGGCTAAGAAACTAAATATTCCGTTTAAGCAATTCCAGATTGCGGGCATGGTTCGCCGCAAACAGTCAGGCCATGAGCGCGTCATTGGTTATGACCTTTGGTACTGGAATAAAACCATCACTAATCCAACCCCAACACAGATTGGTGACGAAACCAACTGGGAACGTGTGCTGCTGTCTGCTCACGGCCAGGGCGTGCTGCATTTGGGCGCGGGTAGTATTTATGAAGCGTGGACCCCAGAGGACCCGACAACATACCCAGCAACCAATGCGCCTGGTCAAATCATTTGGTACACCAACGCGGGCGCGGGTCATGGTCATTATTATTCCGATGGCGCTAACTGGCGACGCCTATCAACGGGCGGCACTGGTGGCCATTTAACTATCACCGGTTTCAAAGAGGACGAAACCACAACCACCACCATTGATGATGTAACAAACATCACTTTCACTGGCGGATTCATCAAAGGCACTGCGGGATCAAACCTGGAGCTTGTCAGTGGTATTCACGCTGAAATCAAGAAATCCAAGTCGGACCCAGCAACGCCAGGAACAGCTACACATTGGCAGGAAACTATTAAAACGATTGAGATTAATGGTGATACGTCAATGTTTAACTATGACGCGGAAAACCATGCGCTCAACATGCTGCTTTGGAACACCGCCGCAGAGTCGAGCCTAAACGAGCTCAAAGCGGAGCATCCACCAGCAAGCAACCCATGGCGCTTGGGCTTTGCGCACGGCAACGTTGACGACGAAGGCACAAAGGGCAAAACCCTGCACATTGTGGACCGCACAACCGAGGAATGGCTCACAGTTGGCCGCAGTGGCTTGCCGTCTCAAGTCGATTTGATTGAGGGTCGATACCCAGAAATCATTGCAGACCAGGGCGACGCCTACGTCCAGGACCAACACAAGAAACTTGAATATACGTTTGTAAACAAGACGATTGTAAACACGCCAACCGGTGAGGGTGGTCTTGGTTTAATTAATGCAGATCAAGGTTTCCTACACAACATCTATGGTGGCGAGGGTCAACGCTGGCGTCAGGTGTTCTATGAAGCAACCACCAATAATGTTTGGACTCGATACCACACAACGGGGACCGCACTGACTTCATGGTCAACGTGGGCCATCGTGGCTGGCATCAGTGATTCAACGTACTCAATCCTGGTGATTGATAACGATAAAACACTGGCAGATTTGGGCGAAGGCACTAAGCAGTATGAGGTGCCATACATGCTGCACACTGACCCAGAAGCAAACATTATCTTCAATGACGCCAAAAACGGCGCTTTCCGTGTCCGCAAGGGTGGTAAGTACAACCTGAGCTGTATTTCTCAATTCACTTGGGAGCCAAGCAAGGCACCGGCAGAGACACCGGCAGCGACCGACGCGGCAATGGAATTGCACGAAAACGGGCGCGCCATCTACAGAATGCGCACTGCTGACAATATCTACAACGCGGCGAAAAAGGAGTTTTACCCAGTTCAGGGCAAATTCCGTGACGTCGAGCTCAAAGAAGGTGCTGATTACACAGTGCATGTCACGTTGACGAATGCGGCGACTGATGAGCGCAAGATCATTCAGTTTGACCCGTTCAAAAACATTCTGGCCATTGACCCTAGCACCTCAACATCCAAGTCCGCTGAGCGCATCCAGAAAACGCTTTACCGCTCACTTGGTGGCATTTCATTCCAAACAGGAACAGAGGTTCGCACAGAGCCATCTGGCGGCTCAATCCGCGTGTTTGGCGAGGAATATCTAACAACCATCAAGCAACTCAACAAGGTTACATAAGGAGATTAGCCATGACCGACATTCCAGAAATTGTGATCCCAGTTATACCAGTCGAGCCTGGTGTAAACATGGCAATCATGGATGTCGATCTTAACGATTACAACGCAACGCACGTTGCGCCACTAGTGCCACGAATCGTGGCACTTGAGGAAGCGGGCAAAGCTAAAAATGGTCGTGAGATCGAAATCAAAGTTGGGGCTTGGCCAGTGTCAGTGGAAGAAACTCCAGAGACACGCGCCATTATTTGGCGACATGAGCCACGCGAAGGCGAGCCGGACGACCCATGGAAACTTTTAGTGATGGAAACAGAACTGAAAGGCGACGCTGGCGAACCTGGTGCAGAGGGTCCAGTTGGTAAGGGTTTAACCATTCACGGCTCATTCCCTCACCAGGAATGGCTGACAGAGCGCAGCCAATACGAGAATCATGGCTACACATTCCCAGAGGTGGGCTGTGTGATGATTATCGAGGGCGCAGCCAATGAGGGTTGGGTGTACAAAGGCCCAGTGGACCACCGCCCAGCGGTAGGTCATCAGGGCTGGGAATACATCACCAACTGGGTGAACGTTGGCAAGGTGGCTGGCGTCCCTGGTCCGCGTGGTCCGCGAGGTCCAAAAGGCTCATCCGGTTCATCGATTGGTATGGCGATTGTTTCCATCATGATTTCGTCTGCCATCAGCATTGCCACCAGCTCAATCATGTTTGACGTGGAAATGATGATCAATGACGCCGTAAATGACGCCATGATGGCCGCTGAGGGCGCAATGGAAGACATCGCACAGTCAGCTATTGAAAAAGCCATCGATGAGGCTGGCGAGCAATTCAAAGGCGAGAAAGGCGACAAGGGCGACGAGGGCAAAGCGGGCAAGGATGGCCGTTCATGTCAGATTGTGGGCTCCTATGACTACCTGACCCAGTTCATTATGGAGTACCCGCTAACGCGTGAAAACGTTGGCAAAGCGGCACTAATCCACAACTCAGAAGGCCCGCGCGAGCTTTGGGCAATCACCGAGAGTCATGTTGGCGTGGTTCAAGTCGAGAACTTTGGCGACATTCGAGGCCCGCAAGGCGAGGCGTCAGAGTGGACGGTCAGCTTTCGTGATGAGCACTTTGTCCCTAAAGGCCAATACGTGACGGTTGTGTCGGATTTACCGTCTGGCGTTGCTGGCATGTACATCCAGGATTCGAGCTCAATCACAGTGCATGGCACAAAGGGCTCACCAGAATCTGGTGAACAGGTTGGCTTTCAAATGAAGGTAAAAACACCGGTCCCGCCTTTGGTTGGTGACACTGGTGGCTTTACCACTAAAGACAAATTCTTAACCAACAACGGCGAACACTGTGAGTGGGTTGATATTGGTTTTGATGATTTACCGCGTGATTACATCCTTCTCAACTCGCGCAGCAAAAACAAAGTATTTCGTGTTTATGTAGATGATGAGGGCCGCCTTGAGGTGGTCGAGGAACCAAAGCATGACTAAGACCGCTAATTTAGATTTAGCCAACAAGTTCACCAACGCAGAGCAAACCATCCTGGAGCGCGACATCTGCACGGCAACGTATGGCATCGCCGCACCTACTATCACGCCAGAGCGCTCTGGACAGCTTTATTTCATGGGCACGCCAGACTCAGAAGAACGTGAGCTGAGAATGTGGACTTCATACGCCACATACAACGAGCATGGCCCAACGTTTGCATGGAAGGAAATTAAGGCTAATGGCGCACACATGGATGATGTGGCGCTTAGAACCACTGAAAACAATTTCCATGAGATTGAGCAAACCATCCAAGGTCGTCAAATCATCACATGGATTGACGGTGGCGACAAAAACCCAGCCGAATCTGGCAACCGTCCAGAGTTTGATGGGCAGCTTTACGCGTGCTCAAAGGTCCTTTCTGACGGTCGCCATGACCTTGCAGTGTGGATGGGTCGTGGCAATGCCTGGCTGCCGATGATCAACGAAGCGGTTGACGTTTCAAAGCTTGCCAAACTTGACCAAACCAACGTGTTTGAGAAATACACGCACATGCTTGGCCCTGTTGAGCATGGCCGCCAGATTATCGGCTCACGCCGCAAGGTGGATGGTGCGGCCCCTATCGCGGACCCAGAATGGCAAGCGAAAATCGAGGGTGAAGTTACCATTTGGTACAACACAAAAGCGACAGGTGGCTTGGAGATCACTGTGTGGATTGCGGTGTCTACATCAGGCAATCAACTAAACGACTGGAAACTAATCTGGTCTAGTAAGTCGGGAACCATCGACACTGATAACCTTGCAAAGCTGGACCAACAAAACAACTTTGAAGTCCCGCAAGCCATCGGCACTGCTGACCGCTTCCGCTGGATGGGTGTTGTTCATCGTGGCTTTATCGATCCAACATCGGCTGAGTTCGCGGACATCATGCCTTTTGTGTGTGGTGAGGTTTACATCCAAGAATTTAACGAGGGCGGAGCGATTGAGCACCGCGTTTGGATGGCGATGGTTGAGGCAAATGCGGAATCATGGAAGTGTATTTATGACTCTACCGTCTCAGATTCTGCCCTTGCTGGTCAAATTGCCGCGCTTGATGGCCGTCAGGACGTGCTTGATTTAAAAGTCACAGAATTAAATGGCGAACTAGACGACGTAGCAATAACGGCTGGCACTAACTCATCAGACATTACCGATCTGTTTGCTGAGACAGAGCAAGTGCGCAACGCAATCAATGCAGCAAATGCCAACATTGCAAACCTGGACGTGCGTGTTGCGGGTGTTGAGGCTGGCGCGGGCTTGCCTCCAGAATTTGTTGGCCTACCGGAGACGGTAAACACCAACAAAACAGACATTGCGGGCAACTTGCGCATGATTGGCCTTAACTCGCAACGAATTGCGGCCCTTGAGCATGGCACGTTCAACACAGCTAAGATCTACACCTCCGCCGTACCTCGAAACGAGCTACACAAGCACGAAATCATTGTATTCAAGCATGAGGCCCCAATTGATAACCTACTCCCACAAGTTGTGAGTGGGGATGTGGAAGCATATCCAGACGGAGCTCCGACAGGCAAGGAGGTTGCATCGGGTCATTTCTTCCCTGTTTTTAACTTTAGCGCCCATATTGTGAATTTTAAAACGCAAGCCTACCGCAGCAAAATTTTAGATTTGCGCGACAACACGCTTCACAATGAATTCCCAATGCCTACTGGTGCCGGTGCATTAATTACTGGTGAGCTGCCAGATGGTTCATTTGGTTATATGTACGCGCCTATGGCTGCGCCAGAAACTGACACCCCACCAGAAATCCCAGAGCTTGGCGTGCTTGATGGTCGAGTTACCATTCTTGAGGCATTCCAAACTGAGACAGAGGCTGATTTGGCGCAATTCCCAACGGTCAAGACGCCTAGCAAGTACCTCATCACTAATACTGACGGCACCGGTTACACGCTTTCATCAGAATCTGTTGAGGACGTGCAAGCATTGGCGGCACTGGCGGCTGGCGTGGTCACTGGTGATGAGTTGATCAACGTCAAGTCAATTGGCGGTCAAACGCGCATCACGTCCGCTGGTATGGAGCAAGACGCCACCAGCGCGGGCAATACTCTCATCCTAAACCCTGGCGAAAGCTTTAACCGCTCAATCAAGATGCCGCACATTGCCGATCATGACGTGAGCCCATTGCCTGCAAACCATATCCGCGAGGGGATGGTGATGACAGTTCTCAACAGGGGCGCGGGTCGCTGCCGTTTGGAAGCTCAAGGCTCTGACCGCATCGATGACAACGGCACTGTTGGCCAATATTTCCAGATGGAGTCAAAGCAAGGCGTCATTTTGTTCCCTGCTCGCTATGACGCAGGCTCAAACCGTAGCCAATACATGATCATGGCTAAGTTTAAATGCGACGCCTTCCCAGGCGCTGCTGGCGGCTCTGGTTACGATGATGCAGAAGTCAGAGGTTTGATTGCTGACAACGCCACGGCGATTGCAGCAAACACCACGGCGCATGAGGCAAATGCGGCAGCCATCGAGGGGCACACGGCCACCCTTGCAACCAACACAACCGCTATTGCGGCGAACACCACAGCGCACGAAACCAACGCCACAAACATTGCGACCATTGAAACCGGAATCGATGCCATGGCGACGGAATGGACAGGCAAGTTTGATGCGCTGGAGCTCAAGCAAGAACAGGATGACACAGCAATCAATGCCGCCGTTGTTACCCTGACAGGCCGAGTGACAACCGTGGAAGAAACCGCAGCCAATGCCGTTGGCACTGCAAACAATGTGGCGGGCCGCGTGACCACGGCAGAGGGTGAGATTGATGCTCTGACCACTCGCGCAACCAACACAGAAGCAAGCCTCACGGCCACTGGGACCGATGTGGAAAGCATCCGAGGTGATACGGCGACGAATACAAATAATATTCGCACGCTGCAAACTGAGATTGCTCTGCTGGAAACGGCTGACGCTGCCATGACCACGCGTGTTGATGGCCACGAAACCCGACTCGATGCCATTGAGGCATTTGGTGAGCACCCAGCACTCCCAGAACTCGATGCAACGCAAGCGGGCAAATATCTATGTGTGAGCGCAGACGGCAGCGCGTTTGAAACGAGCACCCTGACAAATACCCAAGCTCTGGAGCTCGCGGCATTTGCTGAGGGCTGTCAGTCTGGTGATGCATTGGTGAGCATCAAAACGCTAGGCGGTGACACTGCGCTTACTGGCAATGAAATCACGCAAACGTATTTCTCAACCGGTAACGTAGTAATGGGCACCCCTCCTGCCCCAGCGACCAACGTGGTTGTTTGTAATATGGGCGTGATTCAGCCATTTGCATCCGCGTCGCTTGCTGCTACTGACGTTCGCGAGGGCTGCATTATCACAATTGCAAACCTTGGCGCGGGCACAATGCGTTTGACTCCACCATCAGGAACTAAGATCAAGTCAGGCACCAATGACAACTGGGAAACCTACGACGTGAAACCAGGCCGCACTGTGACAGTGTTCCCTGCTATCTATGATACGGGCGCAAAGAAATACATTGTGCTGTCTAACGTCGGCAACGCTTGGACTGAGTAACCTATCAAGGCCCCTTTCACTAGGGGCCATTTTTAAGTGAGAAGAAATATGATCACATCTGACGACTGCAAGGCCCAGCTTGATAAATACGGCCTAGAAACTCCTGACGACATCATGATGGCAATGTATTTGGAAAGGGTGAGCGCCTACGCCCTGACCTATTCAGACGCAACCAACAAGGCACTCCGCGTGCTTGTGGTTTGTTACCTGGTGTTATCAAGTGGCGTGCGAGAACTACAGGCACGCGGAGCAAGTGGTGCCAGCCAATCCTTTAAACAAAAGGACGCGCTCAAGCATCTTAAAAAGCTCATTAGCAACCTAGATGAAAATTTCCTAATCGACGATTTGCCGTCAACAAGCATTAGCTCATCCCTTCTTGTGGGTGTGGGTGGTTATGTATGAGTGCCGTTAAACGTTGGACCTATGTTGCTAAGGCGACGGTATGGCCAAAGATCGATGGTGATGACTGGGATGTGGCGGACAGCTACGGCGAGCCGGTTGTTATTGCGTGCTCATACGGAGAAAAGCGGCGAGTCATTAAGAACAAAACCGGTAATGAGTTAACGGCAGAGTTTGTGATTGAAACGGAATATGCCGCAGTCAATGAGGGTGACTTAATCATCATTGGTGAAAGTGACGAGGTAACGCCACCAGCGGAGGCGCGCGAGGTCATGGCAGTGAATCGAATCATGGACGTTTTCGACATGGCGGCGGACGATTTCGTCATTTACACATAGGCGGCTGCTTATGCCAATTAAGAAAAACACGATATATACAGGCACAAAGCAGTTTGTGGCCAGGGTTGGCAAGGCAACTGAGGCAGCAGTACATGAAGTGCTAACCATTGGCGCGCGTGATGCTGCCATCCTGACGCCTAGAAACACGTCAACCCTTATCAACTCCCAGTACAAGTTTATTGATGTCATAGGCAAAAAAATCATTG
Source organism: Oplegnathus fasciatus (assembly GCA_003416845.1). NCBI lineage: Eukaryota > Metazoa > Chordata > Actinopteri > Centrarchiformes > Oplegnathidae > Oplegnathus > Oplegnathus fasciatus. Next base: position 33,586 of record NTHP01001163.1, on the reverse strand, counting down.
GCCGCGTTGGTTATCGTGCCAACTATTCTTGGTTTGTCCATGAGGCAAAAGGCACGCTCAAGGGCCAGCCACGCCCGAATAACAAGGGTAACTACTGGGACCCAGACGCAGAGCCAAAATTCTTGGAAAAGGGTTTTGAACGCGATGGCAAAGCCGAAATTGATCAAGTGGTGCGCGAGCGCCTGAGAGTGTCCAGATTATGAAAGAACAATTTTTATTCCCTACTAAATACGATTTCAATATCAGTGCTGCGCCAGAGGTCCAGGAAGTGACCTATGGTGACGGTTATGCCCAGAGGGCACCAAAGGGCCTAAACCACAACCTGAGAGAATACAGCCTCACATTTGCAGGCAGGCGCGAGGATGTTGACGACTGCGAAAAGTTCCTAGCACGGATGGGCGGCTATAAGTCGTTTTTGTGGTACTCACCGCTTGATTACAAGGAAATCCTTGTTGTCTGTAAGTCATGGGATCGAACCGGCGAGGGCATCAACTCATCATTAACTTTCACATTTAAACAGGTGGTGAACTAATGGGACGCTTTGACAATGACCGCTTAAAGATGCGCCTGGAGACGGCAGAGCTAGAACAAACAGCCCTTATCAGCTTGTATGAAGTGGACCTCACCCCATTTGGTGGCCAGCTCCTGCGTTTTTACTCTGGCGTCAATGAGCTTTATTCCGATGTTATTTGGCAGGGCAACACCTATGGTGGCTATCCGGTCCAGGCTACGGGCTTTGAAATGAAAGGAAAAGGCACGGCCAACCGTCCAAAGCTAGTGTTTGCCAATCTCGATGGCACCGTGACGGGCCTCATTGCTGACTTTGAGGAACTGGTTGGCGCTAAGGTTGTGCGCCGCCAGGTATACGCAAAGTTTTTGGATTCAGTGAACTTTGAGCACGGCAACCCACTTGCGGACCCACTCCAGGAATTGGTTTCTGTTTATGTCATCGAGCAACTAGATGAAATCGACGATGTGCGCGCAACCTTTACTTTGTCCCTGCCAAGCGAATTGGAAGGCATGGAAATCCCCAAGCGCGTCATCATGACCAATGTTTGTTGTTGGCGTTACCGCTCATCTGAATGCACGTATTCCGGTGGACCGGTCGCAGACTCCATGGACCAACCCACCAGCGATCCTGCGCTTGATATGTGCAGCAAAAGCGTTGATGGCTGCAAATTGCGGTTTGGTGAATTTGGCGTGCTGCCCTTTGGTGGTTTCCCATCGGTACTGACCAAATGATGGAGCGCGTTTTCTTTATCCTCGATGACGGCACAAAGCGAGAGGTCCGCAATATCTCGCCATACGCTGACACCTTCCTTGTGCATGATGAGGATGTAATCAACTACATAGACAGAGCCGTTGAGATTGAGCACACCCACCCAGACGGGTCCCAATACCTATCAACGGCTGATAGGGTTTGCCAGATACAACTGGGCCTTCCCTGGTCCATTGGTGGGCGAACATATAGACCCTGTCCGCCTCTCCTTGGTCGTGAGTTTATCCATGGCCAACAGGATTGCTTTTCCATCATGCGTGATTTCTACATGCTGGCTTGTGGATATGATCTCCCTAATTTTGAGAGGTCTGACAACTGGTGGGCGCATGGGGATAACTTGTATCTGGATAACCTGTCGAAATCCGGTTTCGTGCAGGTGGATAACTTACAATTAGGCGACGTTGTAATCATGCGACTTGGCAGCAACACGCCAAATCATGCGGCCCTTGTCGTGGGTGATGGCGTCATCCTCCACCACCTACCAGACCGCCTATCAAAGCGTGATTTGTACGGCAGACGATACCAGACGCTAACGCATTCAGTATGGAGATTTAAAGAATGGCAACCGTCCGATTTTATGGGGATCTCAGAAGATATGGAGATAGATTCAAGCTCCATGTAAGTGACACCAAAGAGGCAATCCGCCTTTTATGTGCGCAAATTCCAGGATTAAAAGATCACATCAACAAAGGTCATTACCGCGTGCGCGTCAATCGTGAGGACGTCAGCGAAAAGGACATTGACCTTGGACTCTCATACAGGCTGCATGAGAACTCAATTATTCACCTGGTGCCGGTTGTCTTTGGTGCTAAGGATTCAAACCTAATCTCTGGCCTTATCAACGTTGTGGTTGGCGCTGTGCTTATCGTGTCTGCGTTTTATACCGGTGGTGCGACTGCTTACGCATACGCAGCGTCAGGCGCTGCCATGGTCCTTGGCGGCGTTGCTTTGCTGCTAACCCCAATGCCAGAAATGAAACCGGAAAGCGGGTCAAAGGAATCGACGTCATTTAGCAACCTGGACAACCTGGCCCCGCAAGGTCGCCCAGTGCCTCTGATTTATGGCGAAATGATGGTTGGCTCATTGGTTATTAGCCAGGGCCTAGAAACAGTGGATGTGGAGGTTTAACGATGGGCGCTATCAGAAAAGGTGGATCGCCAACAATCCACTCCGACTCACTCCGCTCTGGCCAAATACTGCGAATTATCGACGTACTTGGCGAGGGTGAGATTTACGGCCTAAAAACCGGTGACTTGCAATCCGTCTACATTAACGACGCAAAAGTGATGAATGAGGACGGCTCATTTAATGTTGAGGGCGTCCAGTATGAAACGCGAGAAGGTACGCAAGGCCAGGCCCCGCTTTTAAAGATCCCATCAACAGAGCGCGAGGTTTCCGTTGGGGTAGACATCACCACAACCAACGCCCATACCGTCACCATTACCAGCGTAAACACCGATCGCTTGCGCGTGACGCTTGGTGTTAAGTCCTTGGTTAAAAGCAATGATGAAGGCGACAGAAAGCGCACAAGCGTAAATATGAAGATATTCACCCGCATTGCTGGTGGCGAAAGGGTGGAAGTGCAAGATGTAGACATCAGCGGGAAGACCATGACGCAGTATTTGCGCTCATACGTCCTGGACCTGCCAGAACAGCGCCCGATTGACATCATTGTTGAGCGTACAACAGCGGATTCCACATCCGATTTGCTGCAAAACGACACCCTTTGGTCAAGTTACACAGAGATAACAGATTCACGCCTTGCCTATCCAAACACAGCAATTGTGGGCATAGAAATTGATTCAGAACAATTTTCTGGCGACCCATCGCGCAATTACCTAGTGCGCGGAATGCTGGTTAATGTGCCTAAAAACTACAACCCAGAGACAAGGGAGTACACCGGTTTCTGGAATGGTGAGTTCAAGAAAGCATGGACCAACAACCCTGCCTGGATTCTGTATGACCTACTAACAAACGCCCGATATGGCCTGGGCGAGCGCATTGGCGTTGCTGCCGTGGATAAGGTGAAACTCTACCAAATCGGCCAATACTGCGATCAAGATGTTCCGAGCGGCTACATGGACGACGCTGGCAACGAGATATTTGAGCCGCGCATGACGCTAAACTGCGCCATTACGGACAGCCGCAGCGCGTATGAAGTGATAAACGACATTTGCTCTGTGTTTCGTGGAATGCCGGTATGGGATGGTGTCCAGATGTCAGCGACGCTGGATATTACCTCCGACCCTGTCTGTCAGTACACCAACGCCAACGTTGTCGATGGCAAATTCACATATAAGTCATCAGCATTAAAGGCCCGTCATACTGCGGTCGAGGTTGAATACACGCACGGCGCGGACAATACCTGGGACCGCAAAGTTGAGTTTATCCAAGATGACGCGGGCGTGGCTCGCTTTGGCTATAACGTAAACAAGATCCAGGCTTTTGGTTGTACCTCGCGCGGGCAAGCGCGCAGAGCTGGGCGATTCATCCTTGAAACTGAGCGCCTGGAGCGCCAGACGGTGATGTTTGCAAGTGGTAAGGATGCCCTGGCCAATAACGTTGGCGACATCATTGAAGTGGCAGACAACACGCATGCGGGCGTTAAGCTTGGCGGGCGTATTAAGTCAGTATCAACAGACAAGCGCACCATTGAACTTGATCGAGAAGTGGAAAACATTGTTGGCGGTACGATGGCCATCATTGGTGAGGATGGCCAAGTTACCCGCTTTGAGGTTCAAGACCAAATCGGCGCAACCTTGTTGCAATTCCAGTATGAGGTGCCAAGCGCAAAGCCTGGTGCAGTCTGGACCCTGTCATCACAAAGAGGTGTTAAGCCTCGCCTATTCCGCTGCATGAGCATTGCTGAGAACGATGACGGCACTTTTGCAATTGATGCGCTGGAGCATGAGCCACTGAAAAACATAGCCATCGATAGCGGTTATATTTTCGAGCCAGAGCCGGACACCGCATTTGGTGGCAAGTTACAGCCAGTTATCGACCTGGTTATCAATGCCGATGAGGGCAACGAATACAATGACGGCTGGCGACTGCGCGCAACCTGGCGAACTCAGAAACTGTTTAACAACGTCAAATTCCGCTGTGAGGTGAAAACAGAGTCTGGATTATTAGTTCAACGCCAGGATGTGGACGTAATGGAGTTCACACATAGTGCGCTTGAGATTGGCGAGTACACCCTATCCGTGCAGCCATTGACCTCAATTGGTCAGCTTGGCGAGCGCGTGACAGTGTCATTTTCTATTGCGCCACCAGCAACACCAAAAGAGCTTTCTATTTCTCCAGATGTGTTTGCAATCTATGTGCGCGCAAAGCTTGGAGCCGCACCAATTGGCACGCTGGCTGAGTGTTATTACTCAGACAATGAGGCAGACATGGCGGACCCAGAGCGATTGGCCACGCGGTTCCCAGAGCTTGGCAACCTGTTTGTTGACTATGTTGGGACCGCTGACACTGATCGCTGGTATGCAGTAAGGGCGAAAAACCCAATCGGCGTGTCTGACTGGGTCAAAGGTAAAGGCCGCACCCTATCCTGGGACGCTGGCGTTGGTGGCTTGATTGGTGAGCAATTCCCTGAATGGGACTGGATTGACACCCTAAAAGACTTGAAAACCCACGCTTATCTGGCAGTGCAAAGCAAGGATGGTGCCAAGGGCGGTGTTTTTGTGGATGGCGAAACAGATAACTTGATTTCGATCAACTTTGTTGCTGACCAGATCGGCTTTACCAGCCCCGACAACTATAACGACCCGCTTTTGTACTGGGATGCGACCAACCCAAAAGCCCCGCGACTTACGCTCAAAGGTAAATTGGTTCTGGCTGATGGCAAAGTGGTTGATAACGCCGAGGACATCAAGGGCGAAAAAGGCGACGCTGGCTCATCGGCCTATACCTGGACCGCCTACGCCAAAAGCCTGTCAGGCTCTGGCATTTCGGCAACGCCGTCACCCGATCGCAAATACATTGGTTACGCCTACAACAAGACCACGCCAACGCCAACGCTAAACCCAAGCCTTTATGTGTGGTCAAAATACTCTGGTGATAATGGCGCAGCGGGCGCGCCAGGTGCGGGCTTTTATCGCTATAAAGTCAGCGCGATTGCCTGGGACAAGACAACAACAGATAACATCATGAACACCGTAGCAGGCCGCAAGCCGGTGAAAGATGACGTTTTAACCCAGTACAAAACCGACAATACAGAACAAACAAAGAGATATACCGGCACATCATGGGCAGAGGCTGCCCTTTTAATTCATGGTGACATGATTGCAGAGGGCACCATTGTTGGTGACAGAATCCGAGCCAACACGGAAATCTCATCACCACAAATTGTGGGTGGCCGCTTGATGGGTGGCATCATTAAAGGTGGCCGCGCCGGTGTTGGTTTAAACAATGCTAGTGGCTACCCGCTGGGCGACGGGTCCGAGAAATACAACACGGTTATCCTTGAGGATGGCACGCTCAAAACAAACCGACTGCAAGCCGATAGCGGCACGTTCAAGGGTGATATTTCGGGCGCAACGGGCACATTTAGTGGCACGATTTCAGCGGAGCACATTATTGGTGACTTGGTTTCCGCAACGGCCGTTGATTTAAATCAATCGAAATTTACAACCGGCTGGAAAACTTACGGGTCGTTTAGGGTTGACAACAACACAGGAACAACCGCAACGCTGGCCATTAATGCGGCGGTGGTAAACCTCCATTACTCACTCAGAACCTCTAGCGCGGGCAGTCATAGTATTACTATTAACACCCGAATTTTAAAAGATGGCTCTGTTGTTTCCTCATCATCTTCGTCATTTGGCGGCGCTTCTGGCTCTGCTGCTGGCGATAACTATGGAACCGCAATATCTGCGGGATTAAGTCAGACAATCGCAAAAAATGGCGCTGGGACCTATCAAATACAGGGGATGATGAGCTCATCAAGTGGCGGCGGTCACTCGATCAGCATTATAAAGCTACAGTTTGGCCAGACCGCGACCAATGCGGAGTTATTCCGTGACGGTGGTGCATTTAGCGCTGCGTTGGTCCTACCTCCAGACCCTGAGCTTGTCCATGGTGATTTTACAGGAACGCTGGGAATTCCGCAGACGGACTGGGAGCCAAGCGACGACGACCCACCAACAACATAATAAAAAGGCCCTCACAATGAGGGCCTTTTATTTACTTAACGTATTTACGCTTTGTAATTACTTTTTAGCTTTTGTCGCTGCCGCTGGTGGGCGCGCACCTTGGAAGTTAAACGCGCGGTGCATGTTGTTGTATGACTTCTTAACTTGCAGACCAAGCGCGGACCAAACCATTGTGTTGTAATCCGCGTGCGGGTCGTTACGTTGCTGCATGTAAGAACCAATTGACGCAGCCACGCGAGGGCGAATAAACATACCTTCTTTCGAGTAGCCGCAGAAATGGTTGCTTTCCAACAGGAATGTTTGGTTGAACGACTCAACACGGCCAAAGCGTAGGATTTCTCGCTCAAGCGTGCCGCCTTTAAAGCCGTCAGATTTAGACAGAGGCTCACCTAAACGGCGCTTGATAACAGGCGAAACCCAAAGCTTGATTTTGCTGTCTAGGTATTCACCATCAAGCATTGCAGGCAGTTCTTTAGTAAACCACTCAATGATCTGATCGTTTGTTGATGGCGCTTTGCCATTAACGTCTACATTTTCAAAGTTTAGATCTTCAATCTTGCCGGTGTTCACTTGCTTAGTGTTTTTGTGGTTAGTTAAACCTTTACACTCATAGCCGTTGTGTTTGATCTTGTCGTCACCAACAAGCATGTATAGCGCCATATCTTTGTTTAGCGCTGCAACCGCTGCTTCCTGGTCGTCCGCCATTGCGTCCAAACCTTCTGTCTGCATGCCTAGCCATTCACGCCAGCCGCGACCGTAACCCGTTTTAAAGATCGGGATGATGTCGCCATGCGTGTCGTAAACAACATTATCCATGTGCTCTGGCACTTGACCTGACATGGAGCGCGTCACGCTGCCCGCATCACTTGATGTGCGGTATAGGGCCGCAGTTTTACCAATTGAGATTGGCTGTGCCATGGTCATCATGTCAGCAAGAAAGCCGCGACCTTCATCGTTACGAATAACGCGAGTTGTTACCGCGTCCACTTCGCGCCAGTAGTCTTTGTGAATCAAAGCTGCCTGGTTTGCTTCAATAGCGTTGCCGTATTTCGCAGCCATTGCGCGCTGGTCCGCGTTAAACATGTTGCGGCGGTTTGAAAGCGCTGTGTGCGCGTCCTTGACTTGCTGGTGGTTTGTGACCAGCTTTTTAGTAAAAATAAGCATTGTCTATGATCCTTATAGTTTGCGAACGGCCAAAAGCAAATGGCCACCAACTGGCATAACCGCATCTTCACGCAACACACAAACAGCCTCAGCCTCTGTGGTCGTGTGCTCAAGCTCACCTTCTTCGCCAACCTTTAGCAGATAGCCTGACTTGTATGTAACAGCGCTTGAGCCAGTCGTTGGACCCTTAACGCGGACCGCGTAATCTGTGGTTTCTTCCATGATTACTGCCACGCCCCACATTGGATCGCCAGAACTGCCAGCGATTGGATCGCGGATGTCGCCACCAAATAGCGTGTTTGGCATTAGGACAGCAAAAAGACCATGAAAACCAGTTGTTGCTTTTTTAAGTTCGCCATTGTCTAGCTTAACGATTTGACCAGGATTCATTGCGGACTTAACAGCGCCCTCAACCATTTGAGGCGTGTTGTTGCGTGATGGGCCTAGAATAATTTTCTTATGCATGGCTTATTCCTCTGGAAGATCATCAATGAAGCTTTCGTTATCGTCATCGCTGTTGCCAGCAAAGCCACCAGCCACAGGCGCTGCGGTTTGAGTTTGTGCGTACAGCTCCGCAAGTGCGTTGCCAGTAAGCGCAGCAACACCCGCATCAGACATGCCGAATTTTGCCTTAACCGCTTCGCGCTGTGTCGCCAGTTGAGCGTCTGCGTTTGCTTGCAGTTGAGTTTTTAATTCTGCATTTTCAGTTTCAAGCGCAGCAATTCGCGTTTCTGCCTTCGCTTCGCTTTCCTCGATTGCGTTGGCAATCATTGCTTTGATTTCTTGTTCGTCCACGGCTGGGATCTCCTCAGTGGTTTTAATTTCGGTAAAGTTAGCCTCTACCTGAACGCGTTCATGCACTTCCAATGCGTCTGCGTTTGCCACATATCCCCGTTTCCAGATTTTACCCGATTCATTATAAATAAAGTGATTTGTGTAAATGTGCGACGGGAACACGCCAGAATCATTGCCATAATTGGCCACCAGCGCCTCACAGATGCGGCCCTTTAATGTTTCCATGTCGTCAGCATTACCAGCAAATCCAAACCACGTCATGACGCGCTCAAGTGGTCCAGGCTCTCGCATATCATGGGTTTCATCCAGGCGCGCCACGTCCACTGCTTCACTGTTGATTGTGAAACCAGTGTCGCCACCCGCTGGCAGTTCATCCAACAGGATTGCGTTGTGCTCAAAGTGGCCATCAATGATGGTTGCGTTGTATGCCACGCCATTTGCCGTGATGCCTGGCTTGCCGTCTGTTTGATAATACAAACCGGTTGAGGTCCATAGGTGGTCAGACTTGCCGCTCTCAACGTCATCGATGCGAGCCAGTAATGCCTGGCCCTTGTCTGAGCTTTTCGCCACTCTCTCATCAATATGGATGTCAACAAACACCTCGCCGTTTGAGGTCATGCGTGCGTTACGGTTCCAAGCGCCGCCATGAAACTCATTCACCGCAAAAGCATCAACGGACGGGATGAGCTCACCCTCAGCGTTGCGAGGATGGCCAACAGGCGCTAGCACGCCCTCAAGCTCTGCATAGTGGTTGGTCACAAACTCAGATGTGTAGTGCAATCGATTCATTACACTATCACCACGACACGCCAGAACGTCCTTTAAAACAATGACCGATTTGCCGTTATCTTGGGTGCGTTGGATTTTCGACGCGTTAACCGCAAAACCTTGAATTAATACATGATTCATAAACTTTCCTTATGGCGGGCACTGCTGCCCGCCTTCCTTGTTAAAACGACATAGTGATCAATTCACGCGTTGGCTTTTCTGGGATTGGCAACTTATCAAATGGAATTTCCACCTGGTGGCCTTCCTCGCACTCTGCGTATTGAGGGGTTTGGTTGTAGGAATCGATTTCCGCTTTTTCCTCAAGCCATGCATGGAAGCGGTCAAGGAATTCCCACGCCTCAATTTCCTCTGCGCTGATGTGGCCACCATTCTCACCAGGACGCGGGCGCATGCGGAGTTTCACGCCATAGACTGGGATGTCAATCTCAGGCGTGACAATGCCACCCGTTTCTGGGTCCTCGACTGGCTCACCAGGGCCTTTTGTCCACGACAGGATGATTTGTTCCTCGTAGTAAAACTCTTTGATTTCCTCTGGTACGTCATCCAGGTTGTGGAAGTCAGTGACGCCAGCCTCACGCGTATCTGGGATTGTGTCAGGGTCGCGCAAATCTACGCCTGGAACCTGGCCACCAGCGCGGGCTTGATTGCGGGAATAACCATATGGGATGGAAAGCTCATGCGCGCCAGCAAGACATACCTCACCATTAAGGTTGGTATAGGTGCCCACGCCGTCGGTGATCTTGATTGTGGAGTCATCGCCCCATGTACCTGACGCTGGCTTATCTGCATAGTAAAGTACGCCAGATGAGTTTGAGATATTGCCATCTTTATCAAGGCTTATACGGCCATCTGCCATGTACTGGTCAAATGTATACGTACCTGTGCCGTGATTACTAATGAAGAACCCAGACACATATTTACCTGCTAGATAGAACCTCTTGTACTTAGGAATAGCTGAGGTTAGGGTACTACCTGCATACACAGTAGGTGACTCATTACTCCACTTCAACTCATTAAATGCAAAGTTCAATGAGCACTGTTGGTTCGTAGCAGTTTGATACCATAGCGCCTTAACTGCTGGACTGTTGTTATTAGGTGCCCCAAGGGAAAGCGCCTGATGTACTTGTGGCAGTGTTTTTTGTAGTGACGTATCACGTTCAAATACACTATCAAGCATAGCTAGGTTGCTAAACTTAGTTGTACCAGACGCACTATTTGTAGGCACTTTACCCGTCAGTGATTCTTGTAGTAATGCACCGTACTCAGGAGAGTAGAAGCAATATTGCCAAACATAGCCTAAACCTTTAGAACCATTGAGCACCTTTTTGTTTTTGCTTGGCTTGGTTTGTTTAGCAAATGCCGTGTAACTAATCACCTGCACAAGTCCACTGGTTGAAGTGTTAGGGAATTCATTTCTAACTGTATCTAATGAGGGACTATCTGAAGTCCATGAACCACCATTATTAATTGTGTACTGTCTAGCACATCCTGAAACTAATGATTTACGCACAAGGGGGAATGTTGAAACAATTGTAGTTACCTTTGGAATCCACTTACCTAACCAACCACTAGCCAAAGCTGGAGTTGCTATAACGTTTGCCGGATTAGCAAGCACATCTACTTGATAGAAGTTACCTGATACAGGGATGTTAGTTTTACTTTCATGGACTAAGTAACCCGATTGGTATTCACCAACTGGTGTGCCTGAAACTACTGTGTAATCAAAAGTAGGTTTATCACCCAATATAGTAGCTACACCTTTAAGAATGAATTTGTCATTCTGTGCATAAATCACATCACCTTTTTGAAGATTACTAATCAATGGTGTTGCATCAATAAGTTGGAACTGTTTACCGCCAGTGTTTACATAAAAAGCTTGAGCTGATAAAGCTGCGATAACCTTAGTTTGAACTAGATACTGCTCACCACGATAAGTGCCATTACCCACTTTCTCAAAGATCTTGGCCGCTTCCTCTGGGTCGTCCATATCATAGGCGCTGAGTCGGTAGTCAATTACACCACCCTGACCTTCAGAATAGATAGCATCGTATAACTCACCGTAAGAGCGTCCTGATGCAGTGCCAATAGAGCCTGTTTGCCCTGCCCACTGGAAACACTCAGAGGAACTAGCAATGGTTTGAGCGTAAGACGAATACCAAAATGACCAATCATTATTAGCTTTGTTTCTTACCTTACCCGCGCCCATAGGGTTAAAACTAAGATGATAAGCGCCTTGGTTAAGGCGAGGAACAATGCCCCATACGTGGAAGTAACACTCGCCACCAACACCGCTGTTTGGTTGACCTTCGCTTTGGTTATCGTCAGGAACTTTGAATGCACCTAAATGGTCTTTCGCTGAATCCTTATTACTGTTGTGGATGTATGTTGCAGTCCAAGCCGGAGCGCCGCCTGGCAAGTACGCAGTTGGCTTGTCTTGCTGCCCTTGTGCTACCACGTAGCCGCTAGTTCCACCTATTCCCGATTTGAAATATAGGCTAGCTACTGTCGGATTTAGGTTCCCCCAAGCACCGTTACCAATTCCAGCAATAGTACGCTGACGCATGCGCCATTGAACAATTCGCCCATCATTCATGCGCCAGATGTTGATGCCATCAGCCTCAAGGATCTTTTTCTGTTGCTCCGCTGTAGCAGTAAACCAGTTAACACCCTTGCCCACTGAGGACGTGTCACCGTCGTAAACAGCAAAATAAGTGGCGGGGCGCACATTGTCTGGCACCGTTGAAACGCCGTTGATGTCTGCTGACTGGCTTTGAACCATGCCACGGTCATAAACAAACGGTTTGGCCTCTGTGATTTCCTCAAGAAAGAATTCGCCGCCGAATAGGTCCACGCGGTTAATTACTACTTCTTCTGTTGCTTTAGTTAGTCTAAAGTTATCCCACGTCCCACCATAAGCGTTAATCCAAACTCTATCTGTTGGCATTGTTACTGTAATTGACAGCCTACCCCCATTACCTATAGGTGTTAGTCTGGCAAACTCATTAGAACTAGAAGCTGATGTTGATAGAATAACGTTGCCACCCGTGTTGTTTACACAAGAAACTTCAAAGGTATACTTTGCACCTAACTCAACTGATATAAAGTCTTGCCGAGCAAAGCCACCACTAGCCACCACTAACTGGCCATTAACAACACTCGAACTTGAGCCCACAACCCAATGGTCAGAACCATTACGAAAGTCACCATTTAAACAGTGCGAGCCTTCAAACGCACGCGCAACCGCCTCATTTAAGTTTGGTGCAACGTTGCCATATTTCGGGTCAACGTCTTTGGTTAAATCCAGCGTCGCCTTACCGGAGCCACGACAATCGCCCGATGAGTCATAAATCACCGTGCCATTTGGGGCTGGTGGGAATTTAATGAAATGAGCCGCCGGAGTGAGCGCGGTATTTGCGTTCGTTAAAATCGCACTAACAAACCCAGCAATGCATGTGACTGGCGGCAATGTTTTGCTGGTGCCGTTATGAGTGCTCGAACCTTGACGACCCATAAACAAAAGATTTGAAACGCCACCAGCCGAAGCGGATGTTGTGAAATAGGAATACATTCCCTCATTGATAGGCTCAACACTCGCGACACCTTGGCGGTGTTTTCCATAATGCACAAACCCAGACGCCGCAAAGTCGTTAGCGTATGACGCGCGCATCACTTGCATTTCTTGTTCTGTCGGGATGTACAACGGCGAATCAATCAAAGCCAGCGCCACCGCTTCCTCAACGGTATCGAGTCCGGTGACTTGGACTGCACGGTCTGCCTCTGCCTTTGCACGGTCCGCCTCTGCCTTTGATACGCCAGCCTGGGTGGTCGCCTTTGCGGCCTCGCTGGTGGCTGTCGCTGCACTTCCTGCTGCAGCTGTGGCTTGTCTGGTTGCCTCAGTCTTGCTGGCGTCTGCCGCTGCCGCACTTGCTGCGACTGTAGTTTCACTGGCTTTGGCGTTGGTTTCGCTAACCTTGGCTTTTGCTGCGCTATCCGCTGCCTTGTCAACTTCACCTTGAGCGGAAACCACGCTTGCTGCGGCCTTGTCTGCCTCATCGCTCGATCTTGTTGCGCTAGCTTCGGATTCTGTTGCGCTTGCTGCGGATTCTGTTGCGCTGGTTGCTGCAGCCAGTTTGCTGTTATGGGCATCTGTTGCAGAGCCAACTGCATGCTGAGCTGCCCCCACGGCCTCATTTCGCCAGGTCTCAATCTGCTTGACCACCTCTGGTGTTAGGTCGTCAATCTCGAAATTAGTTAGAAAGCCCTCAAGCGCGCCGTTTGCACTGTCCGCATAGATGTTAATGACGCCAACGTTTTCGCGCTGGTGGCCTGGTTGCTGAATCTGCACCGTATAGATACAAGGGTTACAGTCGAACGAATAAGCGCCATTGCCATCTGTGACAATCTCCATGTCTGGTGAATACAAGATCACCATGCCAGACGTTTTGGCAGCCCTTAAAATGATTTTGGTGTTAGGGCGCACACCTGATGCGGTCCGTAAAACACCGGAAATGGTAACAGCCATTTATGAAGCTCCTTATGCGGCCTTTGATAAAGCATTCATCCACGCCATACGCTGCTTAATTAAGCGCGGCATATATGCGCGGCTGCGTGGGTTGCCGTCCTTATCAACGACAACCTCAGAAAAGCTGCACTTACAGTTGTATCTGTTACCGTTCTTTGAATAGAAATCCGCAATTTCTTCTTTCGTGTATAGCTTGCCGTGACGCGCCGCATGGGTGCGGCGTGTGGTTGGCGATAGTGCGGATAACCAAAGATATTTAACCCTAATGCCATAGTTTTTTTCTGCTCTCATGCCCTCTGCAATACGCGCCTTTCTATAAGCGCCTATCAATTCAGTACGGGCAATGTTGCGAGCGGTGCCAGGTTTGACACCTTGCTTGATGATTTCGTCAGCCAGCTTGGATGGGTGAACGCCAGCGGCAACCCCCTCTGTAACTAGCCAGGCAATATTTGTGCGCATTCTGTCGGTCAGTGACTTCCAATCCTGATAACTTTGTGACACAGATATGGCCAGAGCGTCCTTGTAAGCGTCAGACGCTAGAACACCCGCAATATTCATCATTTCTCTATAGCTTGGGTCCTGGGATGAGAGGTTAGTCAATACGCCGCGTGCGCCGCTTTCCATCGCTTCCTCAATAAAATGCTCCATGAAATGTCGCTCGGACATGTCAAAGGCACTCACCCCCAGAATGTATTGCTCAATGAGCCTTTGTATGATTTCCGTTATGTGGGCCAGGGCTGACGCATTAAAGCCGGTATATTGCCAACGCTGCTCATCATTAACGGCAAACTCCAGATCATCACGCCAAAGCGTAACGGAGACGTTACCGGCCAGCCGCTTTTGTTGGACGTACTTTTCAAGCTCATCCACCAAAACCTTTTTTAACTCTCGCCCAAACTTCTTGTAACGTCGGTTTATCTCTGCGTCAGCTTTCGCCCACTTGCCAGTAATTCGTGCGGGGTCGTGAGTGATTCGGCTAATGATTGGCGCGCCCATGATTTACGCCTCTGCTTTCGCTGGTGGCGTATTGCTCGCTTCTTCCTCCGGTGGTTCAGGAAGGCCCCTTTCTGTCGCACTGAGTGGCGCATAGCCAATAATCTCGCGTATTTCGTCAGAGGTGAAAATCAAGTCATAGCCGCTGTCGGTCGATGTCTTGTTTGCCGTGGTCATCTTGACCACCATATCCAGCTTGTCTGCAAATGATGGCTCTAATAGGTCCGACCACTGGATCTCATAATCCTCTGCCTTGAGGATGCCGAAAAACACAAACGCATCGATGAGCTTGTTGGTGATGGTAGAAATCCAACCACGGCGACTCATGCATTTTTTAGAAAAGCCCTTTGAATCCTGGTCCGCTGCAAGCTTGCCCTCCTCTGAGCCAAACAACTTGCGCATTGGCGCACCCACAGATGCTGCAAATTCTTGCGCGTTAATCTGCCAAGTGCCTTTCGGGTCGTGGACCTGTCCCTCAATAGGTGCAATCGTGCCATCCTTGATGGCTGCGGCAGAATCAAAGCCGGTGTTTAAGTTGGCGGCAATTTTGTTGAATAGGTCTTTAAGGTTCGCACCCTCGCCAAGTTCTTGTTCTGCCATTTCGCGCAGATCGTCAAGGTCTGCATTTTCATTGAGCATGTAAACCAATTGGCGTGCCGCATTCTTGTAATAGGACTCTGGCGCAGCGCCTGACACTTTCTGGAGGTTAACCAGGTTATTAAAACCAGCCTCAAGCAATGGCGTACCAGAATATGGGTTCCCGTCCTCGCTGCCCTCTGCCATTAGGATGATGCGCTCATGGTGGACCGTTATGTTGCGGGGCTGCTTAACATTCTCAATCACACCTTCCTGGAAATTCCACTTGCGCACCAGGCCATAGGTTTCGCTTGTCGTGTCTGAATCGGTTTCAAGCTCCATTAGCTGGCCTTGCCACACTGGGATCAAATCAACAATTCCCAATACGCCTTGAGGTGCGAGCACGGCTTTATTTACTGGTTGGTCCCAGTCCTGGCTGTCTCTGTACTGCACCAACAGGCCAGCAAAGTTGCCCACCATTTGCTTGCGGTCCGCGTCCTTGATGCGCGACCAAAGGCGCTCAAATAGGGCGTTGGCTTCCTCTGTGGCTGGTGTTTCTGTTGGACCTGACGAAACGCCGCCTTTGTCCTCTTTCTTGGTGATCTTTGGGTTATCCGACCAGGTTTCATCAAGGATGGTGTGAACGGCAGAATGCGCGGCAGGGTGGCGCATATAAGCATCATGGAGTAAATCAAAGGTCAATTGCTTGGTATAACCAAACTCATCCCACAATCGGTGGTGTTTGGTATCCAAGTTTTGACCCGCTTGTTGGTAAAAAGCCATTCTCTGACGCTCTATTGAGTCAGAAATGGCATTTGCTAAAAGCTGAATATTCGTATTCATTAAGCCACCAGCCCTGGGTTTTTAGGTTTGTTTTGCATGTGGACTGAATCCGCAAGGTTTGGCGACAACTGCCCTGTCCGCTTTTCCATGTCCTTTTTGCTTTCCACTTTCTTTTTCGAGTTTGTTTCGCTTTTCACCCATAACGGGGTGGACAGTTCGCGCGCTAACTTGTTAAACGTCTGGTCGTCCTCTATGTCCAGGCTTAGCATGTCTTTTGGCAGAATGTCCCGCTCTCCAAGCTCGATAAATCTAAACGTGTTGTATAACTGCTGGGCCGTTACTGCGTGGACCTGGGCCTTGGCGTTGCTATACATTTCACCCCATGTTTTATCCGTGCCATCAATCTTTTGTTTTGGCTTGATGACAGCCTCCCCCGCATTGAATGGGTCAATGCGGAATGTATAACGTTTTCGTGTCTCTTTGGCTTTTTTGGCCTCTTTGATAAAGACCGCAATACCATCACCAAAGCCGCCGCACTCATCGTAAAGGAACACGTCCGACTTATGATCCGCCGCAATGTCCAGAGCTCGGTGCGTTGCCTCTTTTAGGTCCTGCGACCTGACCCACTCCTCAACATGAACAAGGCAGTTCCCATCAATGACAGATACAGCGTTGTAATCTCGACCCTGACCCGCTGGGTCGTAACCTGTTCGACGTTTGCCAGCTCGGACCCAGTCAGGGTGGCGCGAGGCAAAGCGCGCAGCCTTAACCCAATCAAGGTCAATGATGACGTCGCCCTCAGAGCCTTTTGGCACACCTTCCCAGATGTAGTTGTACTCCTTGAGGGGCATGGTCCGTTTCTGGTCCAAGCGCAACCGGTCCAGGAAGTCAGGGAAATATTCGTTGTCTGACCAGTTAACCTTTGTTACGCACGTATAGGCGGGTGTATTAACAATCCACCGCTGATAAGTGTCATCGAGCTCATTGGCTGGGTTGAAAAGCACAATGACGATTACGCGCCCGCATTTGGGGCGAATCGATGGCAAAAGCTTGTCCCAGCATTCCTTGGATACGTTTTCCGCTTCCTCCACAAGAACAATGTCAACGTTTGAAATTGATTTGATGTTGTTAATGTTGTTCTTGAGGCCACGAAACATGAAATACGATCCGTTGCGCCCCTCGATGTATGTGTCAGTGATCTTGAAAAAGTCCCTGACCCCCAGCTCCTCAATCGCTGCCTCAATTTCCGCCTTGGATGATTCAGCAATGGAGTTTTGCAGCTCGCGCGTGATAAGGATGCGGACACAGCGCAAAGTGGCCTCAATGACCACGGCCTTTGCCTTATCAACGGTTTTGCCACCACCGCGCCCGCCATGGTCAACAAAGTTGACAAACTCCGGTTTAAATATGCTCAAACCAACATCACAAATCGCCTCATTGGCCGCATTGCAATACTGGTGAGAAAACACATGCTGTGGTGAAAAGTTGAGTTCATGCTCAACAACAGGCACTTCCAACGCACCCATTTAGCGGCTTTCTTCTGTTAACTCGATAAGGTCGCCCGTCTTATCGATCGCGTTTTCCACCGTATCCTCACCAAAGTGATCGATGGCAAACATCATGGCGAACACCAGGACAAACACAGCCACTGCACGCTTTGGTTTAAATTCGTTCTTTGGAAAGATGATTGGAAATAGCGAGCCTATAAAGCTCAACACCGGCGCAAGGTTCATTGTGAATCCTCCATCGCGTATTTGATGTTTTCAGCTACGCGGCGACACCAGCCGCGCCCGTATTCGTGGAACGTGCCAATTTCCACGTAAAACAAAAGCCTTTCACGATTGAAGTTCACAACCAGTGTGAGAGGGTCACAGCGGTTGATGGAGTCCAGGGTAAGTGGTCCAACATATCCGTCTGCTTTCACGCCTGCTGCGCGTTGTAGGATTTTTGAAGCGTTACGCACCCCATGGTTAATCATCGCGTCAAACATCTGGTACTGCATGGCTGGCGGGTAAATATCCAGATGGTTTTCGCACCACCAATCCTCATAATAAATGGCGCGTGCGTCATCGATGGTGAGCCTCTGGATGTCTAGGTGCGGATAGGTCATGGCAGAAAGGCCCCACTTTGTGCCCTTTAATTCACCACTACCACAAATGCCGCTGGTCCAGTTGCCACGGTCCTTGGGGTCAGCTTGAAAGCCCCCCTCATGGCCAATGACGCGGTCAAATGACTTGTCAAACATAATCCCTGTCTCCTTACTGTCTATGTGACATACAGGGGCATTATATCCGTTTCTAGTGACTAACTGATAAAACCGTCAATAGCTGCGTAATTAATTAATGTAATTACCGTTTGTATTTACTTTTCGTATAACGTAGACTTTGCGCACTTCTCAAAAACACAAAGGAATCCCAATGAAACATAATCTTTTCATAAACCCAAAGGGTGGCGTTGGTAAATCGACGACATGTGAATACACAGCCCATGAGCTGGTACGCCTTGGATTTAGCGTGTCAGTAGACAACACTGACCAACAGCGCCACGTCATCACGCGCAACACTGACAATGCGGATTTCTGCCTATACGACACGGCGGGCGCGTTTGATGGTGAAACACTAGAACTACTGCAAGCGGCAAAGGACGTGGACGCGCGCATCATTATTGTTATCACTACAGGGTTTAACGACTTCCAAGAATTGCCTTTTGTGGTCAAGACACTTGAACGTGAGGGCGTGCTAGACAAGGCGATTGTTGTCTTTACAAAAGTAAACCGCGCATCAAAGGCATATAAAGATCGCCGCGCGCAAGTTGAGGCAATGGGCTTGCCTGTTGCAAAGTGGTCAATGCCTCTGCTTGAGGACTTCAACCAGCGACGCTTTACCACGCGTACAACAAATGAAATCAGCGCTTTTATTAACGAGGTGATCCTTTGAGTTTATTAAACAGAAACAAACCACAAGAAGCGCAAAGCGCGCCTCAAGTTCCAGACTATTCCGACCGCGAGCCACGCACGACAGAAAGCAAGGTCAGGGAAAAGGACCGAGAGGCAAACCGCATTTACCAGAAAGAGCTGCGCGCTCGACATCTGGACAACTGGCGCGACGAAAAGGCCAAGATTGATGCCATGTCCATTGGCGAGGTTGCGGAGTATATCGAGACAAGCGAGCCAGGCGATCAACGTGTTGGCTTGCACGCAATGAAGGTGAACCCGCATGAGCACGCCGTGATTAAGCTAGCCCAGACCATAATGGGCGCACGCTCAAGCCGTGACATGTTTGTCAAATACTGCAAGCAAGTAATCAAGGATAACGCCCAGTGATGCTGCAACACGTTTTTGATTTGCTCCCTAGCAAGCGCGCTGAATCCATTTTCCTGGACATAGTTGCCAAGATTGAGTCGGACCCGTAACGGATTGATCCAAAGGCAGACGCAAAAAGACACTACGCCTATTGCCAGGAACAAGGAAAGCTAGTTATAGTCGTTGGCGAATCCTAGTAATTAAAAATAGTCTAATCATCTGTTATGACCTTTGCCCCGCTCGCTCATGGCGGGGCTTTTTTTTGCCTGCCGTTTAATCGATTTGTGATTTTTGTAATTACGATAAATTTGTTTTGCTTTCATTAAAACTGTAATTACATATTATACACACCAACGGAGCGAGACGCGCTCCAGCGGGTTAAGTTCCGCAATTTGTAATCAATCAAAGTAAAGAAGTTTAAACATGAAAAAATCAGTATTAGCTGTTGCGCTGGCTGCGACATTCTCTGGCACTGTAGCTGCGGAAAACATTGTAAAAATCCCTGACGGTTATCAAGTAATGTCTCAATCTGACGGCAAAGTGATCGTTTACCAAACAGACGCGCAAGGCAACGCAGTTGGTAAAGAGGCTCATTACATCGTTGATCAAGACACAACATTTGTACATGAAGCTGATTACATGGGCGGCTACGAAGTGACGGTATCAGGCTCAAACAACATGTCTGACGAAGAATACAACTCACTTGTTACTGATGTTGACGCATCAAACAAGGCAAACGGCTTTAAACCAACACTAAACAACCGCCCAAATGGCCCAGACATTGCTGACGTACCAGTTACTCCGGAGCTTCCATTTCTTCCTGATGGTATCGAGCCACCACTTGCAGGCGGCACTGGTCCAAACGGCGGAAACGTTGGCCTTCCAACTCCACCGGAAACGGTAATTCCAAACCCTGGCGCTGGTGCTGGCGATCTAATTACTCCGGAGCGCCCTGACCTGCCAACACCTCCGACAAATACAGGCGGCGAACTGCCAGACGTAAACCAAGGCGTCCTTGACAATCTTGTTGGAAATGATGTCCAGCTTGGTGATGACATCAAGGAAACAAACGACAAACTTGACCAGACAAACGACAAACTTGACTCTGTGACCGGCGATCTAAATGACAAGATCGACGCTAACAAAGACCATCAAGACAAAGTTAACGCTGAGCTTGGCGACGGCATTGGCGCAGTTAACGACAAGATTGACCAGGTAGCAACCGCTGGCGCTCAGGCTGACGCAGCTCTAAACGATAAGATTGACGCTAACCAAGCTGAATCTAACGCTAACGACGCAGCTCTAAATGATAAGATTGACGCTAACCAAGCGGCAAACGACAAAGTTAATACTGAACAAGATAAAGGCATTGCGTCAAACAGCGACAAGATTGATGCTAACCAATCTCAATCTAACGCTAATGACCAAGCACTTGCGGACTACATTGATCAAATCAATGCAGAAACAAATGGCGCTGTTGCTTCTAACAAAGACGCGATTGACCAACTAGACGGTCGTGTTTCTAAAAACGAAGCTAACATTAACAAGCTATTTGGCGAAGTTGACCGCCTAGACGAGCGCGTTGACGCAATCGGCGCAACTGCTCAAGCTGTAACAGCGGCACGCCCACAACTAGCTCAAGGTCAAACGTCTGCGGTTGGTGTTGGCCTTGGTTACATGGGCGAAGCAACGGCTCTATCTATTGGTTACGGCCACAAGATCAACGAAAACTGGTCTGCAAACGCTAACGTTGCAACCACTTTCGGCGTGCAAGATAACGATTTCTCAATGGGTGCTGGTGTTCAGTACGCTTGGTAAAAATTACTTTGATTACAACTAA
Source organism: Oplegnathus fasciatus (assembly GCA_003416845.1). Classification (NCBI taxonomy): domain Eukaryota; kingdom Metazoa; phylum Chordata; class Actinopteri; order Centrarchiformes; family Oplegnathidae; genus Oplegnathus; species Oplegnathus fasciatus. Next base: position 12,391 of record NTHP01001163.1, on the reverse strand, counting down.
GACAAAAGGACCCTAACGGGTCCTTTTTTTTGACCTAAATCAACAGAAATACTTTTCGTATATACTTTTTGTATTTACATTTGTGCACTTTGGTGTATATTAGGCTCCAGACATAACAAAGCCCGCGCCAATCTTTGCAGGATGTGGGGTGCGGGCTTCATTACTTGGAGACTAAGAGTATATATGAACCTTAACGATTTATTAAGAGGCTTGAAAATGTTTCATAAACGTTTGATTGATTCTCGCATCATGAAAGGGCTTGCGGCGCACGACGTGGCAATGGCAACAAACATCGAATTTGATTTATATCAAAAACTGGAGGATGGCGAATATAGCCCGACAATGGCCCAGGTTATCGAGCTGGCTGACCTGCTAGGTGTTGATTTCACATGGTTGGCTGTGGGTGAGTACAGCAAGCCACAACAAGTGGTCATTGATGGTGTGGAATATGTGGCTAAAACCAATTAACAACGCAATCACGGCAGTGTCTGCCATTTGCGGCATTGAGGTTGCGGCACTTTGCTTGATGTTTCAAAAGGCAGATGGGTTGGAAATGCTAATTTTCATCGTGATTGGCATGTTATCAAAAAGCGCCCTTTACTATCTAATGACACGGAAACCAAATGGATAAAAACAACCAATTAAAAATAGCCTATGAAATGGCGCGTGATGAACATACCAGGTACGCAGAGCGCCATGCGTTTGGATATTTTGCCTAAATGCTCTCGACTACATTCAACACGTTTGTGGCGTGGTTAATACTAAGCAATGCAGTTGATGGCTTTCTTTTTGATGCGGGATTTGCGGCAGCTGCTGGATTCTTTGCTCTGATGACAATAAAAGCTTTTAAACAGTGGCGCATCGCAAAAACATCAAAGCGTAAACTACAAAATTATCAATAACAGTGATCTAATTAAGGGCAGGGAAAATCTGCCCTTTTTCATAGGATGATCACAAATGACAACGCCGGTTTCTATCATTCGCAACTTAGTAACACAAAGACATAGTTGGATGATGTTTGACACGTTTATGGCCACGTTAGAAAAAACGGATATTTTGAGAAAAATTCGCTGCCGTCAGTTGGATGGGTACGACTGGGACGTTATGGAATGCTTTGTTCTTGTAGATGGAACTGGCTACCTAGTACAGCGAGAAGTACACAGCATCAACAATGGATACATCAAGATAACCAAATTTAATGGCCTTGATGATTGTGACGATGAGGTTTCTCAGGCGGCTTTCAGAGCTCTTTTCCGTGACGGTGGCGTGACTACCTTCATTAAGCACCACAAGGACGGAAGGAAGGAAACCAGGCGGGTGACAGACCAATAAAAAGGTGAATAGACATGTTTGTTTTTGAAGACAGCAAAAGAAAAGGATCATACACAGCCCAGGTGCCAGACGTTTATTCTGGTAGGAAGATAAAGCGATATTTTGGCAAAAATGAGTTTAAGCACCCAAAGCTAATGGCGGAAATGTGGTCAAACATAACCCTGACTAACCTATACGGGCAACATCGCGCGGACTACATCCAGACGGTCCCCCACTACATAAATAAGATGAAATATGGCGCTGGGGTTTACGTGTCGCACTCAAGACACCGATCGAGAGAACAGTTTTACCCAACAGTCATATTTGCCTGGCGCGAGCCAGAAAAAGGCAACCACAAAAACCGACGACGAAGCAATTACCTATTGCCCACCGATGGTGACGCGGTAACGTTAAGACGCAGGGAGCATGAAATCCACCTCAAGCTGGCCCAGCTACGCGCACGCCTTGCCTTCTCGATGCTGGACCCTGGCGTGTTATCGCTCGATTTCGATTTGGACGCACCAACGCGAGGAAATCCAACCGACATCAAACAATTACTAAAGGATTGATATTAATCAATTGTGTATTTACACAATCCCGCTATATTGGGCGGGCCAATTTGAGATTAAGTCAATTGCGTACTTCACACATTCACTATTGCGTTAATTAGTCTGACACGACTATTTTTTGAATACCTCATTATTCAGCCCCGTCTCCTCTCTGGGGCTTTTTTTTGCCTGGAGAAAATGAAATTGATTAATTTGATGATGCCCGCCAAAACAGAGGAAGAAAGAGTAAAAATAGTTGAACTGATGATGAGAACTCAACGCGGCGAACTTGAGCACCGAGCTATACATGCGGGACAGTGTCCAAAGTGTAACGGCGGCACTATAATTATTGACCTTGCACCCACAACCAGATGGTGCAAGCCGTGCGATTTTTATGAGGAAATCTGATGAAGGACAAAGCAACACTGTTGCCCCAGGTTATCGAACTAAAGAAAAAGGGAACGCCACACAGCGTGATTTCAGACTTGCTGGGAATTGGCCGCTGCACCATTACGCGCTGGCTAAAGGATGAGTTTGGCGAGGGGTACGTATCTCCAGATGAAGCAAAAACGCGCCAGCTAAGGGTTAGACGCATCCAGGAAACCAAAGCGGGAAATAGAGCGAAGGCAGAGCGCGAGGAATTGGCCACCCAGGCCACAACATGGCAACCTAAAATCAAGCCATACAGACGCGGACAATAGGCGCAAAAAAGCCAGCTTTCGCTGGCTTCTTCACAACCTGGCAGACACCGAAAGCCGCCTGGTTTGCTCTCTATCTATCCCTAATCATTGTACGCCCTTCTCACAAACGCACATGAGGCCAAACGATTCTATTTAATCGACGCACATAACGCAAGGTTTAAGCGTGTGAACTGGGCGCAATGCAAATGGCCGGTATTCTTTCGGCATCATGGCTAACCGGTCCGCATTACTCAGCGGTGGCTTACCTGGTGTTTTCATCAGTCGGTACATTTCCGCCCACGCCTCATGGATACCAGAAACCACCGCCGCAAACTCATCACTGGCAGAAATAGCCTCATTTACCAGCTCCAGCTTGTCCTGGCCGGTTTTGGCCTCCGCCCACTCTCCGCGCGCTTTCAGCCTGGCAATGATGCGATCCACGATTGCCTTTTTTCTTACCTGGCCGTCATCGATATACGCTTTTAACTCTGCAATTTTCTTTTTGTCGTCTAGTTTTTTCATATTTAGTGTTTGCACTGTTGTTGAGACATGCCGCAGTGAGGGCAGCCTAGCGAACCAGCTTGATGCATCCCGCGCATTTCTGGTGGTATCTTGTCTGTCATTCGGCGTGCTTCTATGTACGCGCTAACAGACGGCTGTTTTTTGCCATCTTGTTTGTGTTGCGCCTTGGCATTCGCAAGTTGCTTGCGCAGTTCCTGGCGCTGTTTATCTAGGCGTTGAAATTCTGGGTCATTCCATAAAAGCCGATCCATCATTTCCGATGCGCGCTTTTGGTCCTGGCGTTTGCTTTTTGGGCTTTCGTTTGCAAAGCGATTAAAAGCCCATTGAATGCTGCTCATTCCTTTTGGCTTAATGCTCTCAAGATATTCGCGCCACTGCGATTTGAACACCTCGACAAGCTCCCAGCCGCGCGCCTCTTGTTTTTCTTCCGCTTCTTTAATTTGTTTTTCAATATCTATGATTTGTTGCTGTGTCATGGTGCCACCATCGTTGATTTTATGGGGCCAGCATAAGGTGTAATTACATTAAGTAAATACATTTTGTAATTACAGGGCTATTTCGCCCAAAAAGGCCCCAATTGAAAGTGACAGTTATATGTAAGTGACACTTAGGAGCGGTACGCGAAAAAAAAGCCACTCACGGTGGCTTTGTCTTTGTTTATGATTCGAGTTCTTTTAACGCTCTGCGCAGCTTGGCCGCTTCTTTTCCGTTGGCAATGTGGCCTTCGATAAATTTCACATCACGGTTTGTGCGCTTGGCCATTAGTTCCAAATTCAAACGCTCTGACTCCAGCAAGTCCAGGCGCATTCGAATCATTGCAATAATCGCGTCCATTAATGCTGCATTTCTTTTTCGTCACGGTTTAGAGTGGCAGAAAATTCTTTGATGTACTCATCAGCGATGCGCTTTAGTTCTGCCTGCGCTTCCTCATCGATTTCGCCGCACTTACCGCAAGTGCATTCATCATGATCAGACTTGCCCGCAGTAAGGCGTGCAATCTCTTTTAGGATTTTCATTGATCCAAGCACCGCACCAAGGCCCTTGTCACTTGCACCAACTGGACCCATTGCAACCCAGTTTTCGTCATCCGCGTGTATTAGCAAATGGCCATTCTTATCAGCTCTCGCGCCTTTCAGCAATATTACCGCCATTGCACTTGAAATAGTCGCCGCTGGACTCATGCCAGATTTAGCTGCGACCGCCACAAGCTCATCAATAACACCCTCTATAGCCTTTCCAACAATGTCAGCGGCTTCCATGATGATTTCGTGCTTTTCTTTTGATGATAGTTCTTTCATTTTTATTCCTTAAACCAGTGATTCTGATGTGTACACAACGCGGCATTCCCTAACAATGGTAGCTTCGCGCAGTGAGTAAATGTATTTGTTTCGCTGCTTGAACTGCTCCAGGACTTTATTGTGCGGGTCTGGCTGGTAATCGATATTAAGCACAGTAGCCTGGAATATTAAATGGCTTTGGTCGCCAGTGACTTTGAATTGAATCGGCGGGGCCTTTCTCAATGCCGTGACATCGAGAAAGGTTTTCACAAACAACCCAGCGCACTCTGGGAACACTTGAGAATATGTGCCGCCGCCCAGACTGGTAAACACCACATTAAACTGAATCATTACATCCACGTCTCAACAATGACTTTGTCGTCATTTGGCATGCGATGCATGATCATTAAATCACGGGGCTTGTATTTTCGAATATCATTCAGGGTCCATGCCGTACAAACATAAGGCGTGTTTGTAATTGCCCCATCGGAAACATAAGCAATTCGAGCAACAAATTGGTCGCCATAGTCCTCTGTTTTGTTGGTTATAACAAACATAGGAAAGTGCCCCTGCTCAACTATCGCGTACCAGTGCGTATAAATCACATCTGCGTCATTGACGATTGAGTCACCCATCATGCGTGCTGCATCCCCTTAAACATATGTTGTGAATACTTGACATCATAGCCAGCATCAAATGGAAATTTCCCATTGGCGTCTGGTACTAAGATTTGAACCCATGACGGCTTTGTCACTGCAAGTTCTGGGCGCATTTCGTAAAACTCAAGGCCATCCTCTGGAAATTCAGATTCCGAAACGGCACGAATGCAAATCGGCGCGTCATGACCTCCAACGTAGGAAATTACGCCATGAATCAACCCGGCCTCAATGCCATGATCCTCGCCGTACTCATGTACCGCATTGCAAATCCAGCGCATTGTTTTTTCACTATTGAGCGCCATCATAAAATCTGGCTGGCCTAACTTGGCACGCCCAAGCGTAAAAACCATGCCGCCTTGCGCGATAACAACCACGCCATAACGGTCAATTGCTTCCATTAGGTGCTCAAATGACGAATCGCCCTCATCCTTTGCTTTGCAAAACTCACACATTAGCAACGCACCCAATCACGCTTGGTGCGCTCATGCTCCATGTCTGCAAGCACTTCATCACTAAAGCTCTCGCCCGCATCCACGCGGTTTGCTGGGGTCCAGCCTTTGGGAATTGGGCCACGGTAGTTGGCCACAATCTCAATATTTCCTGGAAAGCCTCGGAATGCCTCTGACACGCAGTGGACAACATACTCATCAATCTCGCTGATGAAAGCCTCAAAAATGAAGCCATCGCCATCGATGCCCATTGTTTTCTTAACGTCACTACCAGCAAGGATTGGAAGCGCCAGACGCGCCTTAAATGCTGGGATAATGCCAATAGTGGTTGAAATGAAATCAGGCTCTTTGATGGTCAGTTTTACGTGGATCATTCGGTTATCTCGCCGTTATTAAGTTTGCATCGAGTATATACATTTTGTAATTACAGTAAAGCAGTTTTATTTATTTTTGGTACTTACTTTTTTTATTTACTTTGTGCGACGGGCACAAAAAAGGGCAACGGTTCACTGCTGCCCCTTTCTGTGTTCTTGCTGTTCGCATCCTTGCGAGAGTTACTGCGATCAAACTCACAAGCGATAATATGTAATTACTCCGCCACCAGCATTGACGCCAATCAAGTTTGTGTTTTCTTTTTTTATGCGACGTATAATTGCTCCGCACTTCTAAATAGCATCTGTTACATGCACCCAAAAAGCGCCTCATCCATCGGGCGCTTTTTTTATACCAATCCCAATGCAACCTTCATTGCGGCGCTCATCGGTGGCCTTGGCATGTCACGCTTTATGATCTGTTCTTTCTTAGGCTCCATTAGGGCCTGTTGCCGCCTTTCTTCTATCTCTTCAACGGCCTTGTCGATGTCGCCGCCAGCGCGCTTGATATAGCGCCCCATAGTGGGGACGGACACCCCAACGTATCTTGATATTTCGGGAAGACCTGATAAGCCATTCCACTTATACACGCACGCCTGATTGCTGCCGTTACCAGCTCGCCTATCTATGGGGCTTAATGCCTCATCGAGAGATATGCCAGAGTCTAGCCTCGCCCTGATGGTTTTCTCATGTACACCATGAACCCTGGATAGTTCCGCAATGTTGAAATCATACGTTCTGTATTTTTTAACCATGATTCTGTTTTCTCCCTTCGAATCATTAGTTGAGCCAAATCAATCAACTGTAATGACAATTGAGTGATACTCCTAGCCGAGTATGTGCATACTCTACAATTCAACAGCTAAATTCAAAGGCCGCTTTCTCTCCAGTTCGCGGCCTTTTTTTATCCCTTAGCACCTGACCGACGCGATGGGGGGGTGAGCATTCATCATATATTCCACGCAACATGGCTATCCTGTACGCTCCGCCCTGTTTTCTCTGAAACTCTGAGCGTGTCTCGTATAGGTTGATCAATACCTTGATGCGCCCATTGGTCCACTCATTTCGACGGTTCACGCGCTTTGTGCGGCCTTTGGTCATTACATCGATTTTAAATTTATTCCAGATCACAAACGCCCCATAACCCGCTGGAAGTCATCAAACGTCAAACCATCTCTATGCGACCCAGGTGGGAACAGCTTTATTGATGGTTCTATCAATAAATGCTCTACAAAGTTAATCATCCCATAGTGAGTGAATCCGCAATGCTCCCAAACCTCTCTGTTGTCGTCTGGGTTCAATGCCACGCCAACTAGGCGCATTTTCTTCTTTGCAAGATACTTGCGAGCTTTGGCCAGGCAGGCTTTTAAATGCCCCTTCCCGCGCTCTCCAACCTCAAATGCCGCAAAGTGGATGTGGGCCATATCAAGCTCATCCATCATGTTGATCACAACCCCGCCTGCAACGCCTGGTACGCTTACAGTAAAAATGAGATCTGGTCGTCTTATCCCTTCTGGGCTGTCTGACTCCATCCAGCCGTCTGACTCCATCCAGCCGTCTGACTCCTTGTTATAGATAGCAATGATCTCTTTTCGCTTGGCCCAGAATTGCTGCGTATTGCCGCCATATATCTCAACTTTCATTTCGTGCAGCCTTCTGTTGTCTGCGGTGGAGCTGGAACACCTGGCGAGAATCAACGCCGCCATACTTATTGAACGTTACGCCAGGAACTAGAACAAAGTCGCAAGGGCTAACATATTCGCCGCACTCGCAACCCTCACCACTCTTTGAATGCGCATCGCGCGTCGCTTCTTTCCATGTATGTTTGCATTCTGGGCACTCAAACCAGCGGATGCCCGCGCGCTCTGCAATTTTCACTTCCATAATGACCTTATATTCAATACTCATAGGTGCCTCATTTAAAATGATTCAGGTTTGGCGATTGCTCTAACTGCTGCCATGATGCCTTGCTGCAAATGAGTCTCCGCAATAGAGACCCAGCGCTGGTCCATGCCATCATGGGCTCGCATTACTTCAATCATCTCTCTAAGGTACTCCCCTTTTTTCTTGACTGCGTTCATGAGGTCGATTTCTGTCTGGGTTAGTTCGCGGTAGCCCTTAATTTTTCTGTGTTGGTTTTCCATGTATGCACACTCCTTTACGAATACTCTTATTAGTTAAGCCTTTTTCGGTCCAGGTCTGCAATTTGCTTGTTGATGTCCTCGCGGAATTGCTGCGACCGGTTTAAATATTCTTCTGTCATGGCTGTTGAGCCCTTGCCGTTGCCATGGCCAACCCACATTGAGGCGGCGCGCAAATCGATATTGCTGGCGATGTGTTGAACGGCTGTCTTTCGCATTGAATGAAGGCCGGTTTTAACGCCTTTCAAAGCCTCTTTGGTTTCTTCGCATGATTCCATTTTTTGCCTGATGGATTCAATAATGCGGTTCACGCTTTGGCGTTTTATTGGTTCAAATCCGCTCCCTTTTGCCCTATTTGATGGCAACTCATTTGTTGGGAAAAGAAAGTCACAAACATCGCCATACTTTGCGATGCGTTTTTTTAATATGGCTTTGGCGCGTGGGTTGTGCTTGAAATCAATCACACGACCCTTTGGCGCTGCCTTAATGGCTGCGCGCTTCGCTTCTTCAATATGACTATCATGATGCGCCTTGCGTGCCTCGTTGTATTCTTTCGTGAGGTCATATTCTTCTGCCAATTCGTCGAGTTGGGCAATGCCGGTGGCCATACGCACAAGGATTGCCGAAAAGTCGCCTGGTATCTCACGGCGCAATAGCTTGCGGCCCTGGATCATCCAGTCACTGTTTACCACCTTGTTTGCATGCTTGGTGATGTAACCCCGCACTTGTTTACTGTCGTGTAAGTACACTTTGTTACTTGATAGGCTGATATGACTTGCCCTCAATTCGCGGGCCTCTGAGTTTCTTAACCCAAACTCTCTGCAAATTGTCATCATGTCGCCCATGAACTCTGAATGCTGATAACTAAATATCAGAAATTTTTCCACCAGTTCCTCTGGTAATGCGTCAACCGCTTTTCCGCCCTGCCTCGCTCCTTTCTTTGCCATATCGTTTTTCTTTCGCGTTGTGATAAACTGTATTTACATTATCCATAAATATGTAATTACATACAATGAAAAAGAGACAACAAACAACAGCTACAACAGGAAAAAGCCGTTTAATGTCCATCAGGTTTAAGCACGATCTGGTAAATCAGGTTGATTCAGTAACAGATAATTTCAGCGCGTTTGTTGCACAGGCCACCATGGAAAAGCTAGAACGCATGGGAACCGACAAGCGCGACCAAATGGAAATCGACGCCTAACCGCACTCCACCAGCAATCATTCCAGGCGGGCCTTTCTTGGCTTGCCAATGATTGTGTTTAAGAAACGTCTAAACCTGTCCCCAATTCGAACCCCATGCTTTGTGTGAATCTCTACCAGGTTGAAAGCCTCATGTGTCGATAAGGTCCCAACGCGGGCTTTTGTCTGTAGGTGTTTTGCCGCTCCAGCATCCTTTCCAAACCTAGATAGATAAAAATCATCTGACGGCTTGTCCGTCTTATTGGATCTTTTCTTATCTAGAGATACAGTTAATCTTTGTGTTGTTTTTTCTTGTTTCGCCTTCTCTCCGAAAGCCTTACTGCACAAGGTATGAGGCGCTTTATCCACAGCCTGATACCCCTTGTTGTTTTTACTGACAAATTGATTGGCATTAACCATCGATGCGGCCCAATTGAATGCGCTTGAAATCATCTTCTCAAATGCAGATGGGTCTGTTTTATCGGAAATGGACATGATGCCAGGCATATTGAAAATGATTGTGCGGAAATGGCCCGTTACTTGTTGGATGATGTATCCAGCCTCCTCAAGTCGTTTGCGCATCTTATGGAGTGCCACGCGGTCTTTTACCTGGCGAACGCCAAAGCGCGCCGCATAGGCGTTGTAATCGCTGATTAAGGTGTTATCACATGCAGAGTAAACTGAGCCTGCTGATAGGATGCGACTAGAGATGGCCATCACCAGCGTTGCCAGTTTGCGCATTTCAAGCGGTGCAGTCTTGAGAGTATGAGATCTCGCTTTTATCCCAGAGAACAGTGTGCCAGGATTTGTTGCGAGGGGGTTATTGATACAATTGTCCATATCATCCATATCTTTTGTTGAAAAAAACAAAGCGATATGCATTCAACACTTGCAACATTGATCCTGTTCGTTATAATTACAGGGCTTCAAATGTTTCACATGGGGATGTGGCGTTGTTGATAGCAAGTGTTGATAGCAAGTGTTAAAAGCACATAGAGAAAACCAGCTTCCTACGGCTGGTTTTCTCGCATCTGGGCCTATGATATAGATCCAGTTTTCAATGATCCATAAAAAAAGGATCAAATTTACCTGTTTTAATTCTTAACTTAGTGTTTTATCACTAAGCTGAAACAATTCTGTGTTTCCTGTCATATTTTTATAGATCTCATTAATAACTTATCTTAAAATTCTGCACTTTATGTGACACAGCCCCAATTAATGATCTAACACTGCGCGCACGCGCAATCCTCAATGTGGTAAGGGAAACAGTGGTCTAGCACCTCAAACCATGCCTCATGCTCAAAGCGCCAGAAAGCCTCCCAACATAAAAGGTCAAATTCCTTCATCCACTCTTTGACGTGGGCTGGTATCTCTCGCTCTGGCGACAATAACTCATGTTTTAAATAGCGGTTTTCTTCCTCTAGGTGATCATTTCGACGCCTAAGGCGGCCAATTGTGCTGCGACGCCAGTTTGTTTGGATCTTCTTTTCGTCGCTCATTTCTTCTTTTTCTTCTTCTTAGCAATGACCATGCGGGCCCAGGGCGTGTAGTTCTCACGCTTTGTGAAAGCGGTAGCCTTCTTGAAAACAATGGTGTCAAACTCTTTGCCCACTTCAATCTCATAGTTTGATGCGTCGTACAGCTCGCTGTCGCCGCCTTTAAGTTCTACCAGGTGTTTTTGCCATTTCTTTAAATTTGGACTCATTTTTTGTTTCGCTCCTTGAGTAATTCCTCAATCGCCTCTTTCATCTGTTCAAACTCCTTGCGCCACTCGTGCGCCTCTTGGACCTCATGCTCACGCTTAACGATGTCGAGCAACAGCATTGATTCCTCATAACTGAGGGAACCCTTTTCTATCTGCTCATTGATGAGATTGATCTTGTCTTGGAGAGTGCTGGTACTGGTCCAGCCAGGTATGGGAGAAATGGCCGTCATTGGCTTTGGCTTGGGGTCTGATAGCTTAATTACCAGGTCAACTGCCCACTCTTCCTTTTTGCGCAATGCCTCTGTCAGCCTGGTTGCGGCTGTCTTTCTGTGTGCAGACGTGATCACCGTCCTTTTGTTTGGGCTTCCCTTTGGGCGTCCTCTCCCGCGCTTCTCTGTCATATATCCACCATTAAAACAGTATTATTTTGCATTTAATTTTACTCATAACCTGATGATGAAACAGTGTTTATTGGCTGTTTTGTCAATAAATACGTATTTAAAAATGCATTTATAGGGGTTAAAAACGGCTTTTTTTGGGCTTTTGGGCATAAAAAAAACCCCGCTGGGAGAGGCGGGGTTTTGCTTTAATAACAGGTGATCTAATGACTCGATACTAATAGCTGACACTATAAAGTACAGTTCGATTTTACATCAATCCAAGGTGAGTCTCCAACCCCTCGATAGTTTTGAGGGCCCAAACATGCTGCTCCATTGTTGGTGGCTCTGGGGTTTCGAACAAAAGAAAGCGACCAACAGCTTGCTCCGCCTCCTTGTATGTCACGCCAAGGTATCCTGCCACATATCGGGAACACTGCCACACGCTAGGTGAGTGCAGTATCAGTGGGCGCTTTTTAGGTAGGCGAAACTCTATTCTGTCCAGGGTCCAGTTGTCCTCACTTCCTTCCTCGGAAATCCACTCCCCTTGCAAAGTCTTCCAATTCATCTGCTGGCGGTTGCTCCATTTGTTTTAATTCGTCTTCGCCTATGCGGATTAACTCACTAAGAGTGATGTCCAGGCGCTCTGCCCATTCCAGCATGGTTTCGTACTTGATGTTTGTGTGGCCCGTCATAACTTTGATCAAAGTTGGTGGCGTTACACCGTAATGATGAGCGGCGCGCGTTTTAAAGCCAACGCCGGTGCCTGCCCATTTTTGGTGGATTAATTTACTTACGCCCAGCGCAAATGCATTCATGTTGCTTCCTCCGATGTTGTTAGCATTAGACCATGGATTTTATTTCCGGTTCAAGAAATATTTCTTTACAGAGAACAAAAATCCTTTTATATTGCATTCCTGCCGGGGAATTATAGTTTCCCTCAATAGAAACCAACAGGTGAAATCATGCAACAACAACCTAATCAATTCGCTCAATTAATCCACACTTTGCTGGAGAACGCTGGCGCGTCATCTATTGATGCGGGCCGCGTTGATTTCGCTGGTCGTTTGCTTTCTGCTGTCTTTGAGGAAGCGGAGCAAATCATTGATAGGTTTGATTACGAATCCACGGCCAATGAAATTGAGCGCGAATGCCTGGTTGTATATTCG
>NTHP01001162.1:44295-60637 GCA_003416845.1 Oplegnathus fasciatus | reverse complement strand
TACAAAGGGACACTTCCTAAGGGAACCTCGATGGAAGATTATCAGAGTATCCTTACTGAGACAACTCATCCTTCGGTAATCGCCCATACACAGGGTATCTCCTTTAGACCAGAACTAGAAAATGGAGACCTGCTCCCACTGGCACATCCTTTCGATATGTATGTCTATGGCTGCCCTATTTATGACAGAGATGCGCACTATGCAGGTGTGGTAGCTTTCTACTGGAAAGAGAGCCCTACCACCTGGAATGATAATCTGATCTACTCTTCCTGTGTAAAGGCAGCGAGAGAGATAGGAATGTATCTCTAAACTACCAACCTTCCCTTTCATAATAAGGAGCAATTTAATAAATGGCAATAACTAACTATGGGGAGATGAAGAACCTCATACGTACTTGGATGGATCGCTCTGATACAGCAACCATCAACATGATTCCTGACTTCATCTACCTTGCAGAAAAACAAATCATGAAGACCCTCTTCGGCATGTTGCCGGAGATCCCTTCTCTGGAGAATGAGATTGAAATCACTTGTTATCCGTATACTGATTTCATCGACATGCCTGCCGACATGGGACGTATCAAATACATTTACCTTCCTAAAGAAAAGCGTCCGCTAAAAGTAACCACATATCCTGAGCTCTTGGACAAATCTTCTGAGTTTGCGGAGGCAGACGTCCCCCGTTATTATGCAAGACACATTCGCAGAATCTATTTCAGACCACAGCCGCCCACTATCGAACAGGTCGAGGAAGATGGAACTACCACCTATCTAGGAACTGCTATTCGAGTAGTCTATGTTCGGGACCCAGTCGTGTTCTCTAAGGATTCAGATTCTTCTTATTTTCTAACCACCTGTCCCGAAGCAATACTCTATACTGCACTCACATATGGGTATGACTTTATTAAAGACTACGAGAACAAACAGCTTGCAGAACAGAAGTCAATGCAAAGTATTTCTAGTTTAGTGGTGCAGTTAAGAGCAGAAGATATTCCAGACACTAAAGCCATTTCTGCTCCAGATGAAGAGGGAGGATACACAATGGCGAATATGTATCCTTACATGTGAGGACTCTCTGATGGCAACCTATGAAATAATTTGTCAAAGAGGGTCTGTGGGTACACAAATCAAAGGTGGCATTTATAAGCTTTGTGGACCGAACGAGCCTCGCTTTGAAGATGACGGGCTGTTGATAGAGAGTATCAAGACTAATAAAGTACCTAACTCCAATCAACTTGTCGTGTACTCTTCTGCCGGAACTGTAACGCCTGAGGTTGTTAAAGGTTTTCCACTATTGCGTTGCGATAGAACATCTTCAACAGGGGATTTCAGAAATACGTTCACTTACACTAAACAACAGCTCGCTCATTTGTTTAGCTTCGTATCGGATAAGGAACTGACAGCCTGCACACTGTATTTCACCAAGGCAGGCCAAGACTCTCGGACACTCGCAAGAGGAGATATGACTTCTCTGGGTAATGGTCTTTATAGATGTTCCACTCTGATACCCGCTGGTTTTCTAGACACAGACGATGGCTGGCACTTGAGCATTGTGCTTACGACGACAGAAGGGCTTCCGTTACGAATAGGCTGTTTTCAATTAGAAGAAGGTGATTTCCTTACTTCTATCATTCCTACGAATGGAGAGCCTGTCCAAAGAGATCGTGATTATTTTCAGATAAAAAATCTACCTACCTCTGGTAACTTCGTCTATCATTTTCACTGGAAAGGGAATAACACTCCTAAAGGTCGCTTTGAAGTATTGGCTTACGAAAATCCATTGAAACGAGATAAGTACCGTTTAGTTCGCTTATGGCGGGAAGTGGAAGGCAAGTTGCGTAACAAATTCACGACTGTCTGGAATACAATACAATCTAGCGCAGCAGGTTCATTAGATCCTAGTACTGACGAATTCAAGCTGGATCTGCAAGGTGATGGCACTGCTGTTAATCTTTTCATTCAGAACAAAGCATATCTCGAAGTCCCTATGGAGGTGGCCTCCACACATGGTCAACTCGCCTTAAGAGGAACTATTGAGTTGCCAGGAGATGATCCGGAAACAGAAGGTTACGCCTACCATCTTAAAGATTTTCAGATTTACGACAGAACACTTTCTGAAGAAGATCTCGCTAAGCTAGATACTGCCAGTCCTCCTGAGGGCCGACTGTTTCATGCCCCCCTACAAGAGAACTTAGATTGTTCTCGTAAAGGACATGCGTGGATTCCAGATTTCACAGGAAATGTGAAGATGCTCGTACCTGCTTGGGACCCTGTAGGTGGCGACGTTGATTTTGGTGACTTTGAGATAGATCTTATTTTTGAGATAGATACCTTAGACAGTACGCAATACTTATTCGACTCTCGTCCCGCTTCAACCCATTATTGTTTTTACGATGCCAGTTCTAAAACTATCAAACATACTTTTGAGAGCAGCGTAGTCACAGTGAATGGATACAGGGATTTTGTTTTTGAGAAGACAGGAAAGTACCACCTAACTATCAGCCAAGCACGAACTGAAGGATACATCCTGAACAAGCTAGGAAGTAGCTCTACTGATTCAGAATATCTTCAAGGAAAGATACACTCTGCCCGACTAAGAGATCTTCAGTTTGACATTGCAGACCCTACAGGTGCTGAAAACAAAAGCAGGTATTATGATTTTATTCAGTGGACAGATACTAACACAGCACCTACAAACACAAACATCCCAGATGTCTGGAATCTTGGGATCAACCAAGGAACTTTATCTGCTGCAANAACTGAAGGGTACATCCTGAACAAGCTAGGAAGTAGTTCTACTGATTCAGAATATCTTCAAGGAAAGATACACTCTGCTCGATTAAGAGATCTTCAGTTTGACATTGCAGACCCTACAGGTGCTGAAAACAAAAGCAGGTATTATGATTTTATTCAGTGGACGGATACTAACACAGCACCTACAAATACAAACATCCCAGATGTCTGGAATCTCGGGAGTAATCAAGGAACTTTATCTACTGCTAGATGGGTTCCATTTACAGAATACAGCAAGGAGAGTCTAGTAGATGGCCTACTTTAAAAGCGGAGATAGCCCGCAAGATGTGAGTGCCGTTAACGTAGGTCAGTTTGGTCCTAGTTACGACAGTCTTCAAGACTGGCGTTCTGTGTTTGCGATGGTAAATATAATCCTTAACTCGAACACAGAAGCCGCTGAGATTTTTGAGCAACTTTCACTTATCAGGGATCAAATAGTTTTAATCTCTGAACAAGTGCAGTCCCAGTCTAGTGTTGCTGAAGATGCCGCTGAGTATGTACAGGCGGAGTTGAAACAGATTCTCTTAGACATCGACACACTCTATAGCGACATCGCAGACGTGGGCCCTGCAGTTACAGAAGCTTATCGTCTTGTTGAAGAAGTACGTAAGTTAGCAGAACAAGCTATAACTATAGCGCAATATTACCTAGGTAAAGACTCTGTATTCCCTTCTGAACCTATTGCCGAAGGAGCCTTGTTCTACTATACAGGTGATGTGCCTAATAACGGTCTCTACATTTGGTCTGAATACCATAACGATCCAGTTACAGGGAAATGGGAACTCATCTCTGTAGAGGGCTTGCAAGGCCCCGCTGGCCCTCCTGGTCTGCAAGGACCTACAGGTCCACAGGGTGTCCAAGGTATTCAAGGCATCGAAGGTCCTCAAGGTATAGTTGGTCCTGAAGGACCCCCAGGAGTGTCAGGGCCGGAAGGTAGACCAGGTCCCAGGGGAGATAGAGGGCCTACAGGGCCTCAAGGAGAGACAGGGCCTAAGGGCCCTACAGGCCCCATTGGTCCCGAAGGAGTTCAAGGACCGACAGGCGTAGCTCCTTTACATCAATGGGGGGAGCGGAATGATCTAACAATTTTACGATTTGAGAATCCCGATTATTCATGGGGCGAATGGAGGGAAGTTTCTGGCCCTCCTGGCCCCGAAGGACCTAAAGGACCTAGAGGTGACAGAGGTATTACCGGGCCTCAAGGCCTGCAAGGAGATCCTGGACCACAAGGCTCTAAGGGAGATACCGGAGCGCAAGGTATCCAAGGCCTTGCCCCTGCACATGAGTGGGGCGGTGTTGTAGGTGCAGAGACACTTATCCGTTTCAAAAATGCTGATGGTACTTGGGGTGCTTGGCGTGATGTTCAAGGGCCTGAAGGTCCCGATGGCCCCTTAGGGCCTAGAGGCGACAAAGGAGACAAAGGTCCAATAGGTCCCCAAGGAGATCCAGGCTTAACAGGCCCGACAGGTGCGGAAGGTATTCAAGGCCCCGTAGGTCCTGCTCCAGACCATGAGTGGTCTCCCGATAGAGAATCAATTCGGTTTGAGATGTCAACAGGGGCATGGGGTGCTTGGCAAAACATCAGAGGACTTCAAGGACATGAAGGCCCCAGAGGTCTCCAAGGTCCTGCTGGTACTCAAGGCCCTAAAGGTGCTAAAGGTGACCAAGGTATTACTGGCCCTCAAGGTGCTACCGGTCCTACAGGTCCGCAAGGGATGACTGGAGACAAAGGAGATACTGGTGAAGACGGACTCTCTTTTAAAATAGATGAAATAGGTACTTTAGCAAATCGCCCTACCTTTGATAATGAACTCAAAGGATTCAGCTATTATGCTTATGATTGGGTAGACTTAGTATCAGGTTCCCAAGGAGCTCTCTTCGTAAAACTCTCAGATGTAGCCGCACACTGGTCTGAAGCTATTCCTTTCGGCAAAGGACCTAAAGGTGAAAAAGGGGAGCAAGGTGATGAAGGCCCACAAGGNCATTGCAGACCCTACAGGTGCTGAAAACAAAAGCAGGTATTATGATTTTATTCAGTGGACGGATACTAACACAGCACCTACAAATACAAACATCCCAGATGTCTGGAATCTTGGGAGTAATCAAGGAACTTTATCTGCTGCAAGATGGGTTCCATTTACAGAATACAGCAAGGAGAGTCTAGTAGATGGCCTACTTTAAAAGCGGAGATAGTCCGCAAGATGTAAGTGCTGTTAACGTAGGTCAGTTCGGTCCTAGTTACGACAGCCTTCAAGACTGGCGTTCTGTGTTTGCGATGGTGAATATAATCCTTAACTCGAACACAGAAGCTGCTGAGATCTTTGAACAACTTTCACTTATCAGGGATCAAATAGTTCTAATCTCTGAACAAGTGCAGACGGATTCCAATATCTCAACAGACGCAGCAGAATACGTTCAATCGGAATTGAAACAAATCATTCTCGACATAGAGAAACTATTCAGTGACGTTGCAGATGTAACTCCTGCTGTTGAAGAGGCAAAGCGTCTAGTTGAAGAAGTAAGAGTGTTAGCAGAGCAAGCGATAACTATAGCGCAGTATTACTTAGGTAAAAGCGATGTCTTTCCTCCTGAACCTATAACAGAGGGCGCACTATTCTACTACACAGGAGGTGTGCCTAATAATGGTCTTTACATCTGGTCCGAGCGGCATAACGATCCAGTCACAGGGAAATGGGAGATCATTTCGGTGGAGGGTTTACAAGGCCCCGCTGGCCCCTCTGGTTTGGAGGGCCCTCCTGGGCCACAAGGTGTTCAGGGTATTCAAGGTATCGAAGGCCCTCAAGGGGCTGTTGGTCCTGAAGGACCTCCAGGTGTGCCAGGGCCAGAAGGTAGACCAGGTCCTAGGGGAGATAGAGGACCTACAGGGCCTCAAGGAGAAACAGGGCCTAAGGGTCCTACAGGCCCCATCGGTCCCGAAGGAGTTCAAGGACCTACAGGTGTCGCTCCTTTACATCAATGGGGTGAGCGGGATGATCTAACAATTTTACGCTTTGAGAATCCCGATTATTCATGGGGTGAATGGAGAGAAGTCTCTGGCCCTCCTGGCCCTGAAGGACCTAAAGGACCTAGAGGGGACAGAGGCATTACCGGGCCTCAAGGACTACAAGGAGATCCTGGACCACAAGGCTCTAAGGGAGATACCGGAGCGCAAGGTATTCAAGGCCTTGCCCCTGCCCATGAGTGGGGCGGTGTTGTAGGTGCAGAGACACTTATCCGTTTCAAAAATGCGGATGGTACTTGGGGTGCTTGGCGTGATGTGCAGGGACCTGAAGGTCCCGATGGTCCCTTAGGACCTAGAGGAGACAAAGGAGATAAAGGCCCAATAGGCCCCCAAGGAGATCCAGGCTTAACAGGGCCGACAGGTGCAGAAGGTATTCAAGGCCCCGTAGGTCCTACTCCCAAACATGAGTGGTCTCCCGATAAAGAATCAATTCGGTTTGAGATGTCAACAGGGGAGTGGGGTGCTTGGCAAAACATCCGAGGACTTCAAGGACATGAAGGCCCCAGAGGTCTCCAAGGTCCTGCTGGTACTCAAGGCCCTAAAGGTGCTAAAGGAGATCAAGGCCTTACTGGACCTAAAGGTGCCACCGGTCCTACAGGTCCGCAAGGGATGACTGGAGACAAAGGAGATACTGGAGAAGATGGGCTTTCTTTTAAAATAGATGAAATAGGTACTCTAGCAAATCGCCCTACCTTTGATAATGAACTAAAAGGATTCAGCTATTATGCTTATGATTGGGTAGACTTAGTATCAGGTTCCCAAGGAGCTCTCTTCGTAAAACTCTCAGATGTAACCGCACACTGGTCCGAAGCTATTCCTTTCGGCAAAGGACCTAAAGGTGAAAAAGGGGAGCAAGGTGATGAAGGCCCACAAGGCGCTATAGGTCCCGTCGGACCACAAGGTCCCGAAGGAGTTCAAGGCCCTACAGGTAATGAAGGTCCAACAGGTCCTGAAGGCATACAAGGACCACAAGGAGAGCAAGGAGACATTGGTGTTCAAGGCCCGCCTGGAGAGGTAGGTGCAGAGGGTCCCACTGGAGCTGTAGGCCCACAAGGTCTTCGAGGAGAACAAGGTCTTCGAGGTGATCCTGGTCCTACTGGAGCAGAAGGCCCTGAAGGCCCTAAAGGGGACAGGGGTGAACGAGGAGATAAAGGTCTGCCTGGACCTCAAGGTGTCACTGGCGAACCTGGTCCCGAGGGACCTCAAGGTCTGCAAGGGCTTCAAGGCGAACGTGGAGATAAAGGTGACAGAGGGGACAAGGGTGCCACAGGGGCTATGGGGCCTTTAGGTCCCGAAGGTGATAGAGGCCCTCGTGGAGAACAAGGCCTCAAAGGAGAACAAGGTCTTCGAGGTGAGATCGGAGAGACTGGTCCTATGGGCGCTAAAGGCCCCCAAGGGATTCGAGGAGAGCGAGGTCTTAAAGGGGATCAAGGCCTCCCAGGACCTATGGGCCCTCTAGGTCCCGAAGGCGATAGAGGTCCTAGAGGAGAGCAAGGTTTGAGAGGACAGGATGGTCCTCAAGGACGCCCAGGTATTGACGGTCAACAAGGGCTTCAAGGGGAGATAGGCCCTGAGGGCCCTCAAGGGAAGCAAGGTTTCCGAGGACCTGATGGAGCCACTGGACCACAAGGGCCCCGAGGAGATAAGGGCTTTAAAGGGGATAAAGGGGACAAGGGTCCCACTGGAAATATAGGGCCTACCGGTCCTCAAGGCAAAGGAGAGGAATGGGGCATAGTCACAGGGATCTCCTCACCTTATGTCTCAGAGCCAGTGACCTATAATAGCAATGTTCTTAAGACAACGCAAATACCTCTAGGTTCTTTCAATATTGTGAAGGCAGAAACATATCTCCGTTTTTTATCTTTCTCCTCCTACAATACTATTTTCCTTAGTTTTGTTAAAGGCGCAATGGGAATGCCCACCGTGAATATCTCTGAAGGCACGGCAGCCCTCCGCTTCGAGTCTGACAGTGGCGGTGCAACGATCTATCTCGTCAAGATTCCATTTAGTTGCAAATTGCAGTACACGACAAGTGATGTTATTTCCATTCCTCTGATAGGGCTGTGCGAGGTTCCCGCTAACTGGACTGGCACTGTGAATTTAGTTTTAGAATTAAGTTTAAAGGCAGCTATCACAGGGTCCAGTACTGCAAGTGTTATACACCAACTCGCCACACCTACGGAGGATGATGTCTTTCGTTTTATTCCTGTTCTGGGCTCCTCGGGAGAATCCATTCGTCAATAAACTAGCTGCGCAATAAGAACAAAGGAGTCTACTGGATGGCACTTTATATAGAACAAACTACTAATAATCCACAAACTGCACAGTCTGTGAACGTGGGCCAGTTCGGCCCTTCTTATGATTCACTCCAAGACTGGCGTTCAGTTTTCATAGTGGCAGAGGAAGTACGGGAGCTTCTTGAAGAGATTAAGACAATCAAGCAAGAGGTTAACGTCCTTAAAGATAACACAGAAGAAGTGCTGGGAATGGCAGAGGATGCCGCTAACACAGCACAAGACATTAGTGATACCACAAGAAACATTGTAGAGGTAGGCTGGGCTGAAGTTGCTCGCTTACATGAAGAAGTGCAGCAAGACAAAGTAATAGTCACTTCTGCTGAAACCGTTGTAACCCAGACTTTTGAAGATACTGTTGAGAAGGCGGATGATGCGGAACAGTTTTCATTGAATGCTCAGAAGGCCTTGCAAGACACAGAGCGACTCGTAGAATTACTTGCAGCAGTTACTGTAACTGCACATTACACAGACTCTCCTGAGCCTACTGCTAATTTTAATCAGGCCACTGGTGAATTGCAACTAGGTATTCCCGCTACGCTCTCAGGCACCCCTCGTGGAGTAGAGTCAATCTGGAAAGATGGAGCCTATGCTTCTGGTCCTCAGATCAAGCTATCGGCAGCTGATGTTGGAGCCTTTGCAGTAGATGGCTCTTCCAGCATCACAGTCCCTATGGATTTCGAGATAGCAGGCAGTCAGCATGGCTTTAAAGTCCAAGCCAGTGTTGTGGAAGGACAAGTAGAGTTCAGCGTGCTTTATACTCAGAATGGAAAGGTGATTCCTCGTAATGGAATGGTATTGGACATTACAGGTAATGCAGCTTTTGGTGGTGAGATTTATGCCAGTAACAGAGCAACAGGTGCGCGTAGAAGAGTCTTTCACGAAGGGCATCTACCTACGCCTGTACAGCTAGGTGTAATGGCAGCAGGAGATGCCTATACTAAAAGAGAGTCAGATGCTAAGTACCTGGATAAGGTGACAGGCATCTACACGCAAGATCAAGTAGACGCTCTTTTAAAAGTGAAACAAGGCAACAGTCCTTTAGACGGTAAGCTCTATGCGTCTTCAGGTTTCAATTGGATTCCTTTGAGCGATACACCTCAAGACTTTGTAAATCATCTAGAGAAAGTAAATACCAATGGAGATTCTATCGCAGCCTTGCAGGAACGTATTGCACGATTGGAATCAAAACCAGAACCTGCAGTTGCACGCCGACTGTGGTACGGTGCGGACAGAAAACCTCCATTCCTCTTCAGTCTGGATAAGATCTACACGGTGACTTGTTCTAGATATGAAACAGAGAATGTACTTGGCAGCATAACCTTCTCTTGTGAAGGGATGGAAAGACCTGTTAAATTCATAGTTCCTGCCCTCACAACAGCTGGGGTTATTGAACTCACACTTGGATTGGATGGCAGGATGAGTGCAAACCTCGGCTGTATTCGAGAAGTCATCTGCCATAACAGTTAATAAAGGAGTTATTACATGGGTGTAGAAAATGCTCAGTTCATTAGTAAACTGAATGATCAGAATCCGTCTTCAACGGACAAACTGCAAGAAGGTGATAACCATCTCCGACTTATCAAAGGGGCTCTTAAACGAACGCTCCCTCGTTTTGATGCAGAACTTCTTATAAGTGCAGCTCAGATGAATAAACTATATACTTATCTCTTCGCTATCGAAGATGCCGCAGAAGAACCTGAGAATCTTGAGAGATTCACTGTGTTGGGCGATGCAGAGTTCCGTCAGGATATTTACATGACAGAAGGAGAGGATGACACAGGAGACACTCCTTCAACACCAGACTCTCCACGAATTACAGGACTAGCAGATATTCCCTTCTCAACAATCGAAGAGGAAGATCCTGCTGAGATCTCCGACGAGAAGAACTCTCGGGCTATTAACTTAAAGACTGCAGATAAACGCTACCTTCTGAAAACTGCAGAGGGTGAGATTGCTGGAGGTATCAACAAGTTAACGTGGAAAGATGGTGATAATTATATTGCTGTCGCTACCGCAACAGAAGACACTTTAACCGTAAAGAGTAAGCTGGTTGNAGTTACATCAAACAAGGTAAGACTGAGTTTGGCCTTATTGCCCAAGAAATCCCACAGGAGTTTGCACATCTTGTAGCTGAAGACTCCGAAGGTTATCTGGCCGTGGACTACACTCAGCTTATACCTGTACTTTTGAAGGAAATTCAAGACCTGAAGAAAACAGTTGAGAATTGCAAATGCCACGACAAACAATAAAATTAAGAGGGCTAGGGGCTAAAGGTGTCGTCTCTGATATTTCACCTCAAGATTTGGAAATCAATGCGTGGACGGATGCTACAAATATCCGCTTCACGAATGGAAGGGCAGAGAAGATAGGTGGCTACATTCCCGTCTTCTACAACAACAGAAAGAATCAGCTCCACGAAGAACGTCCTCAGGTACCTATGCATCTGGAGGCTATGCCGCAGACAACAGAAGAATGGATCTACTGTACATCTAATGCTATTTGGGTGACAGACGGATGGGACCATCAATTGAAAAGTCCGGACCCCTACATTGTAGACGTAGATGGTACTACTGCACCTTTTGTCATAGACGTAGTTCTTGAAGCTCCTTGGTCCTCTGCAGTGGTCTCTAATTCTGTAGTTTTAAACTCCGTCCGTATCGCCAAACCGCTGGGACTTTTAAAATCAGATTCTAAGTTTAAGCCGTTGGCTAATTGGGGTTCCGGTACCGAATGGAACATCACAACTATCCGAGCTTTCAAGAACTTTGTAATGGCAGTAGGGGGAGGGGATGAGTATCCTCAGCGCGTACGTTGGAGCAATATCGTTCCTCCTAACGCACTGCCTGCAGACTGGGGTTGGCAGTATGAATATTCGAAACAAGATCAAGACGCCAATCCTGATCACATTGAAGGCTATCCTATCCCCGCAGGAGATCCTTTGTATGGTAAGTTTATTAATGGAAGTGCAGGAGGTTATAACGATCTCTCCTTCGCTGTAGGTAATATAGTAGACGGACGTGCGTTGCGTGATCAATTCATCATTTACACTGATAGTGAGGTTATCTCTTGTGATTACGTAGGTGGTAACGACATCTTTCGCTTTAGGTCTCTGTTTGATGACGGAGGTGCTATCAATCCAGACTGCATAGCTTCTTTCGAAAATAAGCATTTCGTGGTGTCAACGCATGATGTCTACATTCACAATGGTAGCACTAAAGAATCCGTCATAGATAACAAGATACGTGTGAAGCTCTTATCAGAGCTAACTACCAACTCACCTAGCTCCATTAAAGTAGTTCCCTATCTGCCAGAGAATGAGGTATGGGTTCTTTATGCAGGTCCAGATGCTCAAGGCTTGCAGGATTCAGCAGTGGTGGGTTCTGACCGTTTAGAGGCTACACGCGCTGCCGTGTTTAATTACAAGTTCGGCACTTGGACTTTTATTGAAATACCTAGAACCCTAGACATCAAACTAGGCCCTATTCCGATCTATAATGAGAACCATCAGAAAACGAATACATGGGATAAGCAAGGAGAGATCGACTGGGAAGAATCTCTTGAGTTGTGGAACCTTGTAGGCGGAGGTTCTTCTCATAACTTTAAAGATCAATCCCTTCTTTGCGCTTCGAATGATGGAGGTTTCTATGCCCTTGATCGAGGGGATTTTATAGTTAACCTGGGAGAGAAGAATGAAACCACCGGAGTATATAAACTCGTCCGTTCAGAAATTGCATCATCACTGTACAAGACTTTCATAGACTTAGATGAGATTACAAATACACCTGATTACAAGACGCTTCTGGAGATGTGGCCTCAAGTAGAAGGTACTGGAGAATTTTCTATTCAGATAGGTGGTGCGCAGGTTCCAGGTGGTTTGATTGACTGGGGTGAAACTTTGAAGTATGTGTGCGGAGTAACTCGAAAAGTTGATCTACGACAGAATCATCGTTACCTCTGTCTTAACATATCTAGTCAGACAGCAGGCACATGGAGTCTATCGGGGATAGATGCCGTGCTGCGGATAGGAGGTAGTCGATGAGTACTGAGAATAGACCTACAGATACGAAAAATACAGGTGGTGTTAAAGGCTTAACTACTGCCACGATTAACATCGTACCCTTCGTGGCAGAGAGTGTCAGCACGGTATCTCCTGGTGAAATGAGGGTGAATATTGAAGGGCAGTTCAGAAGAGTAGCTGACGTTACAAACTCCATCGTTCTTGCCTCTGAAAGCATACAGTCGAATGTTACGGGTGTTGCTGATGAACTTGTCACATTAGAGGATAAAGTTAAAGACATGGATGCATCTACAGGAGGTCTTAGTTCTAAGGTAGATGCACTTCAGAGTGACCTCTCGGACACTAAAACTAAGTTGGCAGGTGTAGAGGCTTTAGTAGATTCTCTTAATACTCAAATACTAGCATTACAGGCTAAAGACGTGGAACTGATTACAGCTATCAATTCACTTGATGCGAGAGTTACAGTTCTGGAAGAGGCTGGATCAGGAGGCTAAATGGCAATTAAAATTTTCTATCAGATAGGCAAGGAAGGGGAAGGAGAGGACGAGGTGATAGAGTATAAGTCCATTAGTGACTTGTTCCTTCCTAAGATCGTCCCAGGGGAAGAAGTGGATAAAGAGAAAGAGGTGCACATTCACGACTTAAAAAGAGATCTAAGTAACTTCTTTGAACTCTCTGCACACCTCCGGCCTTCTAGTTTGTTTATTGATAAAGAATCCACAGGTATCTATGTAGAGGCGAATGATGAGAATAAGTTCCAGCAGCAAGTTGCAGTAAAAACTGTTTCCACAGATCGAGTGTGGTCATCCGAGGCCTACGGGCCCGTAGGTGGCTGGGAGGCCTCTGTGCCTGCAGATATAGAATTCGAAATTCCCGCTCACCTGAGGAACCAGTGGCTTTTTTGCAGTGCAGAGGCATGGCACACTGGATATGCCAGTAACCTGCTTTGCTCTGGAAACTTCGTGCCTCCTGGAACTTCTAAGCACAATGCACAAAACCCACTCTTCCCTTCCGTAGGGGACCTAGCTAACCGTAACTATATCGTGCTGCATCTGCATCCTGTGACGCTAGACCCTTCTATTGCGGCACCTCCTGAGGGTTTTGTAGACATTGCGGGCGTCTATGCTGGAAAGGTTGATAAAGAGCTCAAGCTGGAGTGGTGGCAAATTCTTTTGTACTTAGACTACCACATCTACAGGGTATCCCCAGGGCACACAAATATAGTACCAAACTTACCGAGAGCATCTTTCAAATGGAGAGCGACGCAGTCCGTTTATTGGCAGCATAAGAATGACTACATCAGTACCAAGGACGGCACTAAGATAGCAGGAGACGTGTCAGTAGCTTATAATGTAGGCGGAGGGAATAGCACTGCAGGCGTCTTTGGCATCCCGAGGCCTTGGTAATATGATCAGAATAACAGAACCTAGCAAATGGAATGAACGTCTTCTCTCCCGCGTGTACGAAAAGTATCCCGAAGAGTCTCCTTTGGCAGACTGGTTTGGACAAATCACGGAGGGAAGGGCTTTCTTGTTTGAACAAGCCAAAGAACTTCCTACTATTGATTATGCAGGTATTGTAGAGATTCAGGAGAAGGGGCTTCAAGCCAGAGTAGGGGGCGGACTGGATGGAAGAATGGATGTGAGGGAAATGTTTAACTTTCTCACGTTCATGTGCCGGATACTCGATAAACCCTCCTTGAGGCTTTATGGGAGAAAAGGGTGGTGGCGTTACCTCAAGCATTTAGGTTTTGAGCTCTTAACGGAAGTGCAGGACTCTTCTGCTGAGAGCCGAAGACCTTCCTTTATTTACGAGTACAAATTAACAACAGAAAAGGAGGTGCAGCATGGGCGGTAGTTCAGATGCAGAAGAAACCACAACAACAACAAATCCGTGGGACCCTACAGTCAGTCATGGTAAAGACATCATCAACCTAGCGCAACAATTGTTTCAGCAGCAAGGGGGTATAGGAGGTAACTGGATAGACTTTAATGCTCCTGGTGCCAACGACTACATGACAGGTGCGTGGGATAAGTTAGCCCAGAGTGGTGCTCTGAATGATGCGAGTAACAAGCTTCTAGAGTACGGTACTGGTATGATGGGGCAATACGATTCGGCAATGGAGGCGCTGCAGAAAGCTCAGAAAGGTTTCTCTACTTATGATGTACAGAGCATGCGTGATACTTATCTAGGGGACAAGGAGAAGTACCTGGCCGCAAATGACGCTGCTATCCAGAAGGCGCTTAACAAGAACATCGCGGCCTCTACAGGACAAATCTATGGTCAATCTGTGGACGGAGGTAACGTAGGTTCTAGCCGTACCCAGTTAGCTACAGGTCAAGCAGCAGGTGATCTGGCAAGTAATGCGCAGAGTCTGATGGCCCAGCAACGTAGCCAAGCTTACGATCAATCACTAGCCCAAGCTAATAGTCAGTTAAGTGCACAACAAGCTGCACAGTTCCAAGCTGCTCAGTCTGGCTTCTCTGCTGTGAACCAGGGAATGAGTGCAATGCAGTCTGGGGTGAACATGCAACAACAGGCTATTCAAAATCAGCTCAGTGCAGGTTTGCAACAGTACAACTATCAGATGCAAATGGCGCAGATTCAGTACCAGAACCTGATGGGTCAACAGAATGCTGGGTGGCAGAACCTTGGCCTTTACAACTCTGTTATAGGTGGCTGGGCTGGTGCTGGCGGTACTTCAACAGCCCAAGCTGCAGGTGGAGGCGGTAGCGCACTTGGATCTTTTGGAGCGATAGCTGGAGGTGTTATTGGAGGTATGTACGGACAACCGCAGTTGGGTGCCGCCGCAGGTGGAGCTATCGGTGGTGCAATCGGTTAAGCAAACCAGAATAGGAGGATTCGCTTCATGAATAAGTGGCTAGAGTTGAGTGCCAGTTTAGCAGCAGAACGTAAGCCAAAGAAGCAGAGTAAAAATCTGCCTTTACCCAACTTAAATAAAGATAAAGCTAAAACAGACTTGCAAACTAAAGGTTTTATTAGTATGGTGAGTAACACTACCATTAGAAAAGAGGACTCGTCAAGTGCAAAAAACAAAGAAAAAGGAAGATTACCTTTTAAACCGTGATAGTATAAAATATCAGGTCTACGATAAGCTCCTGCTTCGGGAAGGTTTTGTGGATGCAGTATACAAAGACAGCTTAGGTTATTTGACTGTAGGTGTAGGTCACAAACTGCTCCCTGAAGAGATTGAAGTATATAAAGTAGGAGATCTCTGGGAAGACCAAGTAGCTCTCACACTTCTCTTCGTAAAAGATGCAGATACTGCTTTCAATCAAGCAGAGTTCTTGGCCGCCATGGCAGGTCATCGGTGGGAGCCTACCCTTGTCAAAGGACTGGCATCTGTGTGCTTCCAGCTAGGCAATAGCTGGACATCCGTTCACAAGAAGACTTGGCAGGCTCTAACGGCTAATGATTTCGAAGAAGCAGCTCGTGAAGTTGAGAGAAGTCTTTGGTACAAGCAAACACCTGTGCGTGTTAGAGACTTCCAACAGAGTTTGTATAAATTCATTGAAGAACTAAAGGAGCTAGAGAAAACAGATGGCAACTAAGAGGAACATTCCTGTCGAGGACCGCGCAATTTCTGCAAACCCCTATCCGGAGTCTATACAGGAAACACCAGGTATTTATGATCGTGTGCCGGAAGCCAAGGCGCACCGTACTCGTACCCTAGACGCACTTAACAAGCATATAGAGGAAAACCCAAAACCCAAGCCTAAAAAAGGAAAAGAAAAGGGCAAGGGTCTTCTGGGCACTCTTTTTGGATGGGGGGAGGACGAGGAAGCTGAGGGGTCTGCAGAAAATTCTGACGATAAGAAAGAGACGCCTAAAGGTATTTTAGATTCTGCAAAGGAGTTAGCAGGAGATGCCAAGGATGTAGCAGGAGAAGCTTGGGACTGGGCAGGCGATACCTGGGTAGGCCAAAAGCTTGGAGAGGCTAAGCAGGACTTTGATATAAAGAGAGGTGCAAAGCCTGACTTTGAGAAATACAAAGGACACGCAGATGCAAAGATGAGTATCATAGACCAGCGTATTCTGCGGCAACTGCAGAAGGATCACTTGGCGGCTGGAAAGACCACACCTTTTAACCCTAAAAGCTACACCCCTGAAGAGCGGGAAGCTGCTCGCAAGAAACTGACAGCTGAAACTGCTGACGACTATTTGGATGAAGATTTCCAGAAAGAGTTTATTC
>NTHP01001162.1:21776-35112 GCA_003416845.1 Oplegnathus fasciatus | reverse complement strand
ATGCTATTGATGATCCTGACATGTTCAAAGATCTGATGAAGGCTTTTCAGATTGCCTTCGAGTATGCTGAGCTTACTGCGGACATCCAAGGTACAACTAAGAAAGGTACGAAAGCACAACGAGATGCGATCCGAGATACCCGTTTGACTGCTGCAGATACTGCTAAAGATCGTGTTACGTCTTTCGAGCGTCACCACCCTACGGTATCTTCAAAAGTGGCAACAGATCTGAGATCTCAAATTAATGCAATGGAGATTGCTGCTAGAAATCAGAATGATAAAGACTACCACACTGCAGCTCGTGCTTTTGAAGTTAGCCTGACTAACGCGAAAGTAAAGTACAAAGATGCTTATGCTAAGCCTCGTACAATCTTCGAGATGCAGGCTGAACTTAGAAACCGTAGAGCAAGACTGACCGCCACACATTGGAACATTGGCCACCTTTTCTCAAACACCAAGACCCCTAACGACGTGATAACGGGCCTGTATGCTGCCTACGAGCAGCTGAAACAGGATGCCGAAGGCAATGTAGAATCCTCTACTTTTGATAAGAGGCTCAGTACTTTAAATCAAGAGATTGCCAATTGGCTGAAGCAAAGTGAGAAAGTAGAGAACCTTAACGACATGCAGCAAGCCGCTAGACAAGACAGACATGATGTAGAGTATGATGAGATGGCGGAAGAAGTTGCAAGAGTAAAGAGAGAGTACCCTGAAATGACTGCAGCCACTGCAGAGTTGCTGGATGCACTTCTCGTTAATCTTAACTATGCCGCCGGTTCCGCAGCCTTCAAAGATCATAAATCTATCCTGCAAAGTGCCATTACCTCTCGTACTTCAAAATCAAGGTCAGGTCCTCGTGTTCAGAAATCTCCTCAGGTTCTGAAAGAAGAACTCCAGATGCGAAATGCAGCCTTGCGTGAAGTGAAAGCTATTCTTGCGCATTTCAAGAGACTTAATCCGCAGGCAAAGGAAGGCACTTTCGATGAATTAGATGTATTGCAAACTCAACTTCAGAAATCGCTTCAAGACCCTGTAAGATTCGCGCACCTCTTAAAGTTGTATAAGCAAGAGTACAATGCCATGCGTGCAGAAGAAACTGCGCAGCTCAAATCATTAAGTGAGATCAAGAAATCTTTTGAAGGTGATTTGGCAGCTTACAGACATTACCAGAATTTAGCACAAGAACAAGTGAATGCCTCTCGCGATCCATACAACAACAGAGTGTACAAAGATGTCAAGGGGGATACTTGGACAATGACCGCCGAGGACGACGGTTCCTATACCCTTAACAAAGACGACGGAAGTGTCACACTCACTGGGGCAGACAAAGATGCCATTGATGCAGAAATTGAGCGTGTAGGTCTAGAGGTCAAAGGTTTTACAGAGGAAGAGAAGCTATCCCAGCGGGAAGCTGTGGCTAAGCTCATGGAAGGTTATTACGCAACTAAGGATGAGCAACTCAATCAGGCTGCCTTCTTGGATCAAGCAGTACAACAACTTCAAGCAGATCAAAGTCGTCGCGTAAAGAAATCTGAGAAACAACTTCAGCAAGAGCACGAGCAGGCTGCCGAGGATCTTGAAAAGATGCTTAAAGACGTACGTGCGGACACTCTCATAGAGTTGTATGAGAACCTGCTTACTGAGTTAGGACTATCTCCTCTGCAAATCAGTGCTATGACTGCAAATACCAATACGTTCAAGCGGAGATTCTATAAAGAACTGAGTGATCTTCATCTTGAACAGAAGGACATGGCCGCGCGGCTGGGAGATCCTTCGTTGGTAGATCCCGAGCTTGCAAAATTTGATCCTAAACTTGCGGATAAGCTCTTCTCAGGTGACGAGGCAGATGGAGACGCTTTCCTTGCTAAAGTTAAAGCAATACTTCAACGTCACAAGAGTGTGAGAGCTTCTTACGCTATGAACGTGCTTGGCACTGAAGTGTCTAGCCATGTCACACAGTACAGCAACATCTTAGCGGCGACACTGGACATGGACCCTTCTGATGTGTTTGCGATAAACGCAATGATACGCTCTTTGGGCGCTATGGATTTGATAGGTCAACCTGTTGCCGCATCGAGAAGAGACATCTCTCGTAAAGTAAGAGAAATTTCTTCCGCGATTAGAACAGCGAGTGCATCTTTCCGTCGCAGAGCTGCAGAACAGAAGAAAGAAGAGGCTCTAGTTAACGCAATAGCCCGTGCCCAGCTTGATTTGCAATCAACACTCGACACTATGTTTATTTCTGAGACGGAGCAAGAGACAATTGCTGAAGCTATTGTTGGTCTGGAGGATGAGACATCTATTGCTCAACTGGACGTGACCAAGAATCTCTTGTCTCATGCGATGAAGCAGGACACAGGTCAAAGACGCACTATCGTTAGTGACATTCTCCGCACTCAGGTAGAGAGAAGACAAGAGCAAGATGCCGTAGCTGGAGAAGGTCTAGCAACCGTAGACATTTCTCAGGATCTCAGCAGTGCCGAAGCGCGTACTGTGATAGAGGAAGCACTCCGTCGGAGGTCCGTTGGTTCTATGACTGACACTGAAGTTGCTGAGTGGGTATCTCTGTACCACAGTAATTACAATGACATGATGGACCTTATTGAAGACAGTGGGTTGGACTCAGATCAGAAAGCTACTTTAAGGGACATGGTTAATAGACTGCAATTGCAGACAACTTATGATTCTCTTCGCAAGGGTATTGATCTTGTTCGCTCTACAATTCAAAATGCAAATAACAAGGATCTTTCCGAAGTTCAAGGTCGACTGGATAGAGATCGTATGCAACTACGTGCCAAAAGAGATGAGATAGAGTCCCAGAATAATCAGGGTTTGCGCTCTCTTCTGAAAAAAGGTCTTACTGCTCTTCGTAGGGCTAGAGGGGATGCTTCTGTACGTGATACTGAGAGCTTCCGTACAGGTGAAGATCTGTCTCCAGAGGAACTTGTTCTCCGTGAGGACATCTTGCTGCAACAGGAGAACTTAGTCAAGTGGTTGGACGAGGGGATGAGTACTTTTGATTCAGCCACTGAAAGGCAGGTACGGGACATCATCTCTAATCTGCTCTTTGCTCCTAATGTTACAGAACTAGGTCAGTCGGCTACGGACATCCTTAAAGTACTGGTAACCCCTGAGGATGCAGTGGTCAACAGGGATCTGCAGCTGCAGGCTATTTTCAAGACCCAAGAGAAGTGGGCGCAAGATAGAGCAGCTAACCTTACGGTGAGCGGCAGCCTCTCTAGTGCAGAGATTGCAGCTATGGATGGCCTCCTTACATTCTTAGACACTCATGCGCCTTCTACTACCGAAGAAAACGCAGTGCTTACCCTCATCAAGCAGGCACAGAATGCCACTGATTATCGGTCAAGAAACCTCTCCTTACGTCGTGCCCTGGAAAGAATTCAAACAAAGGCATGGGAAGCTTATTCTCAGGAAGTGGAAGAACTTGTCACTAAACATGAGAGTAACATCGCTCCACTCACTCGTGCAACTGCATCTCACAAAGCTGATCCAGCGAGAAAAGCAGACGTGGTTGATCACATCACAGATGTCATGAATGAGAATTCAGATAACGAGAATAATCTCTGGAAAGGTGGTAATAGTGCTGTAACCACTAAGATCATTGGTGCTACGGACGAGAAGCCTCAGGGAAATTATCAACTTACCCTTACTAAAGAAGGGAAGTCTCAGTACCGGCTCCTAGTTAAAAATTCACTTGGTGATGAACTGTATCATGACGTAGTTCCTGTGAATCCTGCGGATAAAACTATGACTCTCCGCGAACAGGCTAGAGATTTTACTAAGGGCCTTATGCAGAATATTTTTGTAGAGGAAGCTACTGCACGGCACAACGCAGGTTTTGCTTCCACCTTTGCAAAAGCCAAGACTGCAGGTAAAGGTAAGGGCAAAGCTGGCGGGAAGGGTAAAAAATCTGGAGGTTTCGCTAACATAGCTTTGCTAAGCTCCTTGGCAGTGGGTGTGGGTGCCATTCTTTCAGCGATACCTATGCCTGCATTTGCAGGTGGTTTTGACTTCATCCCTAACGTAGCCAGTCAAGTCACCGTTATGATTACGAATGGTGCGATAGCTGCTGCGTCAATCCCCATCATGACTTACTTCAGAGGCATGCTAACCTCCCGTGATGAGTCAAATGCAAAGTCTGCTAATTACACTGACATGACTAAAGGTGAGTTCGATGATGCAGTCCATCAGAAGACGGAAGTAGCCAAAGATCTCATGAAGAAGCAAATGAAGAGAAGGCTTAACTGGGAGAAGCCCAAGAAAAAGAAGAAAGGTAAAGCAGATTCTCAAACACTTAAGACTGCAACAGGGCATACGTTAACTCATGATGCAGGCGCAGGTACACTGACTATTACTGGTCCGGAAGGCAGAGGTAGCATCCTAAGAAACGAACCTGGCTTCAAGACACAAGAGGCAGCCTTGCAACACTTTGTAGACACTATCCTGCCTATCGAGGCAGAAAGACTTGTCAATGAAGAGCGACTCTCAGCTACTCAAATTCCTGAGGTCGTTAGAGAGCAAACGAGTCTGCTGCAGACTATTAGGGATTATTGGACCGAGAAGAAGAAGCCTGACAACATTCCTAAGGAGAAGCCTGACTTCATGCGGCCTATTGTCCGTTCCGGTGTCTTGCAGAACAGAACAGAGGTTGCATCTAAAGTAGCTCCTATTGCTAATGCCGGTGCATTTATCCTTCGTAACGTGAGCAACGTTCAAATCTTTGATGTTGCATTCAAAAACCTCTCTATCATGAGTGCACCTTGGAAAAGGTCAAATCAAATTACTCAGTTAACTGAAGAGCCAGCCACAGAGTGGCAGAAGAAGGTTGATGCTAAGCTTGAGGAAGAAAAGAATGACCAGCCTTCTCTGAGCCATCAGGCTAGTAAGTTAGCAGGTATGGATGATGAGCTAGGAAATCCTACGTGGGAATCTCATTCTACGGGTGGGAGGTACAGGTATAATTACTCTGGAGCTGACGCTCGCATTGGCTGGCTGGCTCGCGTTTTCGACACCAAAACAAACGAGCTGATTTTTGAACAGAGAGTGCCCAAGAAGGTAGATCTTCTTGATGCATTTAATGAAGCTAAGATCATCAGGGTTAAGCGTGAAGTAAATGCAGAGAGTCTTCCAGCGTCTGTTGCGCAGAGCATTCAGGCAGAGGGTACGAGGTTTGTTGATCAAGTTGCAGTAAGAGGTGCCTCGGATAATGGTGGTGCACTTCCAATGAAAACTGCAGCTCAGCTTAAGCAAGACGAGCGACTAAATGTTAACAGTTTCGTTGAATGGACTGAAACAAAGAAGGTACCTGCAGCGGAATACACTAAGCAGGTCGGTGGCTATAAACTGCACATCCGGAAGGTCAAGGGTGGGTATAGCTGGACGATGACCTTGAGAGGTGCAACTAAACCTGAGTTGGAAGGTTATGAGTTAGATTCCGCTCATAAGTCACTTCCTAGTTTATTCCAGAAAGTAGATGAAGCATATGATCTACAAAGAAAGCGGCAGGTGGCCGAGAGTGCGCTCCAAGCACAATCTAGTGAATGGGCTGAGACGAAGACGGATACCGGCAGCACTATGTACACTAAGACTAATGAAGATGGATACAAAGCCACCTTTACAGTAATGCCTGGTGCTGGGGGTCGATCTCTTGGACGTGTCTTCTATAATTACTTCACACCTGAAGGTCTTGCAATCCAAGAGAAAGATTCCATCCATGATCTCCTCCCCAATGGTACTACTCTTACAGAGCTCAGACTTGACAAAGGCGGTAAGCTGGATGCCGTGGCACAAAAGCACTTTGAGGATAAAACTGCCAAAGACATTCAGGATCAAGCAGCCGCTGAGGTTGCCGTAGAGCGTAAGGAGCAGCGTAAGGAGGAACAGCGAGCGGCAAGGGCGGCAAAAGCAGCAGAAAGGCAAGCAGCTGCGAAAACTGCTGAAGAACTCTTTAATGTTACTTTTGAAACTCCCGTAGAGACAGATGTTTCTGAGGTGTGGGTCACCACTGAGGTCCCTGGCTTTACCAAGCAACAGATCCATACATACACAGATGCAGAAGGCTATACCGTTCAGTTTACACAGGAACCTAAGAAAAATAGAAAAAGAAAGACAGTCTTTACTTACTTTAACCCAGAAGGTTACGTAATGCAGAAGGATGTCTACACGGAACAATCAGATACAGGTGTTGTGAAAGGTTATCTCAAAGATCACCTGGAGGCTGCAATGCTTCAGGAGAAGAGCGAAGTAGCGAATGGGTGGGTTCGCGCGGAGGACGGTTACATGGAGAAAACTTATCCTCAGAGGACTCTGCGTGCCCGCTATACCACTATAAACCCTAAATTCCCTAACTCCCGGACTGCCGGTAGTAGAAGGGTCTCATTCAAGCTCTACAGGGCAAATGACCCTACCGCCATATATGAGTCTTATGATATCTATGAAGCGGGCGGATCTCCCGGTGCCGTGGCAGATGTCACTGCAACAATGCTCCTTTCAGAGCAGGCAGCGAGAAGAGCTAAGACTGCAGAAGCAGAAGCAGCAGCTGCAACGGAAACGGGAGACAGCTGGACCTCTCAGACAGATGAGAGTGGTCAAGAGTCTTTCTCTAAGACAAGTAAAGAGGGCTATGCAATGTCCTTCACTCAGTCAACGGAAAATGGCAAGCTTGTTACCCGCTACACACTGACTAATCCTTCTGGTGCTGTGGTAGATAAAGCCAAGACAAGCGATCTGTCATCTGTAGCCGAAGCACAAGAACGGTTAGATCAAGACCTTAATGAAGCTAAGGAGGTAGAAGAGGGTTCTAGAATTTCTAAAGGGGATTCTCATCTCCAATCGAACGAGGCACGTAAGGTAGCAGGAAAGCCAATGCTTCCATTGCCTACAGATCTTAAGGTTTCAGCTTGGAATGCTCCAAAAACAAAGCCTATGGTCAACGAGCAGAAGAATGTATGGGTACAACACAAACCTGCACATACCTCAGAGACCATCCACAGTCTTACAGATGATGCCGGTGTTACTATGCAGTACGTTGAATCCGTGAATAGCAATGGCAAGCCTATTGCCTTTACTGCGGTATTCAATCCTTCAGGCGGTCTCATGCATGATGGCCAGAGTGACATTGCGACTGTAGTCGAAACACTACAGGGCGAGAAAGAGAAGGCTATTAAGACTTATGTGAAGACCTTACAAAAAGGCTCCGTGATAGATGAGACTGGTCTCCCTGTTGCGAACAAAGAAGCAGCTGACGCTCAGCTGAAGGCTTTGCAACCAGAAGAGAAGAAGGCTCCTTTGCCTGCTACTCCTGAGAAGCCTGCCGAGCAGCCAGCAGCTCCCGAAGGCAAGACGGCTGCACCTGAAACAGATGTATCTGTAGTAGGGCCAGCAGGTGGATGGTCCTCTGAAACCGATGAGAATGGTTCACAAGTTTATTCTAAGACAACTGAAGACGGGTATAGCGCGACGTTCACGCAAAAACCCAGAGGACGTATTGCGGTAACGAGGTATAGTGTCAAAATACCCGGCGGGCAGGTACTGGAATCGGCGATGACTAAGACCTTCTCTAACCTCTCTGATGCTCAAAGGTACTTAAATCAAGCAATTGAAGACGCTAGGTTGGTCGTGGAAAGTTATAAATCCGAAGGTTGGACTTTGCATGAGGATGGTGCACGCTCTAAAGAGTATGAGAATGGTACGCGTGTCAAGTATTCTTTTATTACGGATGATAAAGGCAGTAGGCATGTAGATTATCGTGTTTATCGCCGAACACCCCGAGGCACTTGGGCCTTGTTGGGTGGCGAGACAGTAGTGCTGAATGGCTCTCTTCTTGAACTGAGTCCTCTTATGGACGACGTTGCCAGGACAGCACAGGGTGACCAGCACATGGCGCTCAATAAGATCTTACAACAAGAAAAGGAACCCCTGCTACCTCTTCCTGAAGGGTTTGCAGTCTCAGATCCTCTGGCTGTAAGTGTCAAGTCCCTGCCAAATGCTGAGCGAAATGTCTGGGTACGCCACACTCCTGATTTTACTACAAAACCTATATACAGTCTGACTGATGATGCAGGTTTCACAGTGCAATACTTAGAAACAATGTATAAAGGGGAGCCAACAATCTTCTCAGCTGTTTACACCCCTTCAGATGGCCGATTATCGCAAGGGGATTATAAGGGTACCTCAACGGATCTGGAGGCTCGATTTAAAGCGTCCAAGGATGAGGTTATTCGTAGGTACACGCCACTCTTGCAAGAGGGGCTTGTGGTAGACGCCACCGGTTTGCGTGTCGAAGACAAGGAGAAAGCAGCCGCCGAGTTGAAGGCTCTACATGGCGCTACCTTTGGTGAATTACCTTCAGCACCTCGTATGGCAGATGAACCTGCTGCTGAAGCACCTGCTGCTGAAAGTCGGCAGGGTGCATTGCCTACTGCCCCTGCTGCAGGCTCTGCAAACGGTTGGCAATCTGATGCTCAAGAAAAGCCTACATATACAAAGACCGCAGAAGATGGCTCTACAATGTCCTTCACTCAGAGACCTAGAGGTCGCAAGGTAGTCACCTCCTTCACACTTACTAATCCTGAGGGTGTCAAACTGGAGACGGGTGTGCTTACAGAGTCGCTGTCTGTAGAGGCAGCACAACGTGCATTGGAGCCTCGTCTTGAAGGTGCTAAAGCTCTCGAAGAACATTATGAGGCCAATGGCTGGTCCTTTGATGATAAAGGAGCTCTGTCTAAGACCTATGATGATGACACGTATGCCACATATACTTCAGAGCTGAATCGCCAAGGGCAGCGAGTGATAACTTACAATCTCTTTGATAATACAGATGGTAAGATGGAGCCCCTTCAAAACAACAGAAATATAACCACAGAATTACCTCTCGCTGATTTAGGTACGTTGGTGGATAAGAAGGCTGTTACTGCGAAAGGCGATGCACACATGGATAACAACAGAGCAAGACTGACGAAAGATCTCCCTACTCGTCCATTGCCTTCAGGACAGAAAGTCTCGCCTCCAAATGCCACAGGCATAGAGCCTCTCGTTAACGAAAAAAGAAATATGTGGGTGAAGCATAAGCCTGATTATGCAACACAATCCGTGTACAGTTTTACAGATGATGCAGGGTATACAGTGCAGTATACAGAGAGTGTCACCGCGCAGGGTAAGCCTGTGGTATACTCCTCTATCTATGCACCTTCCCATGGTAAGATAGACTCAACTCAAAATGTCAAGGCTGCAGATCTTGCTGACCTTGAGAGTTTGTTCAAAGATAAACTAGAGACTGCCGTGAAGCGGCATCAAGATCTTTTAAAGAGCGGTTCCGTGGTTGACTTTGATGGTCAGATTATCAAGAGCAAGGAGGCAGCAGATGCCGAATTGAAAGCATTGACCGAGTCCAAGGAAGAAGCACCCGCCTCTCTCTCATCGCTTGAAGGATTGGTTGCTGCTTTCCAGCAGAAGAAGCAAGCAACTGCTGAGTGGGATCAATCTTTGAACGAACAAGGAAAGACGCAACATACACTCAAGACCCCCGAAGGGTACACAGTAACGTATGTTCCTTCTTTGCAGAGAAAAGAGAATGGGGAGTTCGCCATAAATGCTACCTACACTATTCTTGACCCTAAAGATGTGGAAGTCGATTCAGGTTCAATCACTGGGAAGTCTAGCGAAGATCCTGTCCAGAGTGAACTAGAAAACAGAGTCAAAGAGATTGCAAAACTCAGTCAATCTGCTGTCAAGGACGGCTGGTTTACTGGTACAGATGACGTCTCTAAGCGTGTCACCGCTAACGGAATTACTATAACGTACAAAGCTCAAAACATGACAGAGCCAGGGAAAGAACACTTACTCGAAGCTGAGATCACTTACACTGATTCTGAGGGTAAGGTTTTAGATTCTACTACAGCCTGGGAAGCACAGGACGAGTCTGAGATACGTACAGCGGCTGATGGGTATGCTCGTACCGTTAGACCCCCTGCCAAGGAAGCTGCTGAAGTTAAGCAACCAGAAGCTCCTGCGCCAGAACCCGCACCAGAGGCTAAGCCTGTACTGCCAGTGGGTCCTCAGGTAGTGACTGCTATTTCTGCTTTGAAACCTGAAGGCACTCCCAACAATAAGAGCTTCGCAGATTACACTAAAGAGGAGTGGGCAGCCTTTAAACAAAATGCCAAGGATGCTGTTGTTGAAGATCCTGAAGCATGGTCAGATGTCTCAGAGGACCTTAAGCTTACCAAGAAGTCTTGGAAAGCCCATCACGAGAAGGATGGCAGTCGTATCCTGAGAGCGGAAGGGGACCTCCAATATCATTTGATCCAAAATACGCCTGACGGGGTGCCTGTGGCTCTTATTAAGAAAGGAGACCAGATACTTCACGTTCAGGAAGGTGGTTTTGAGATAGGCGAGCAAAACAATGCACAGAAGGCTGCACAGGCTGCTGAGATTATTGCAGCTGCCAAGGCCACTCATACAGGTAAAGAAGCTGAGACTGAAGCCGAGCCTGAAGTAGCTGAGGTTGCAGAAGGTGTTTGGAGCGATCTGACCACCAAGGAGATAGAACTCTCCGATGGTACGAAAGTTCCAGTCACAGAAGGTGGTGTGATGAACATGAAGGGCATTCAAGTTACTTACGGTCATCTTGAAGGATCTCCTAATGTAGTTTACACAATCAAACACTTGGAGACCGGTGACACTCTTGCACAAGCCGATACAATCGAAGGTGAGGACTTTGGAGTAGACAATGAAGAAGATCTTCGCTTCTTGCTGGCTTCGGAAGCGGAAAGTGCTGCAAGCCAGTTCTCTCCTTCTGAGACTACAAGTCGTGCTTTACCTGTTGGAGAGGCGGCTCCTACAATTGCCCAAGTTCAAGAAGCTGAGGGCGTTAAACCTGCTAAACTCACCAAGGAGCAGGTTGACAAGTTCAAGGAGGGTAATGATCAGCAGTTCAAAGCGTACGAGTCTTTAAGTAGTAACCTCTTTGACGCGGCTGAGGCTCTGCCTCAAGATGTAACTGCACAGGATGCTACCTTTAGAGACGACATGGATGCCTACTGGGATAAGACTGCAGCTGACTGGGAGCATAAATTTAACAGAGGTCTTAGCACCGAAGAAGACTTCCAAAACATCCTAGAGCAGACAAATCTCTTGAATAGACGCGCCGAAGCTATTGCAACTAAGATTG
This sequence comes from Oplegnathus fasciatus, assembly GCA_003416845.1. Classification (NCBI taxonomy): domain Eukaryota; kingdom Metazoa; phylum Chordata; class Actinopteri; order Centrarchiformes; family Oplegnathidae; genus Oplegnathus; species Oplegnathus fasciatus. The sequence continues at coordinate 23,922 of NTHP01001162.1, read as the reverse complement.
ACGAAGAAGCGAAGGCAGCTAAAGCAGCCGAGAAGAAACCTGTCCCTGTGGCTAAGCCTGAGCAGCCTGGACAAGCCGACCAGGTTACTCCGCCGGATCAGTCCATGGCTCAAGCTGAACAACTTGCGACTACAGCAAAGACTGAGCAATCAGCTCAACCTGAGCAGAAAGCAACGCTTACGCCTACGCAGATTGAACATCAGCAGACGGACATGGATACCTTAGCGGAGGAGATTGCAGCCGCAGAATTAGATTTCACAGACATCAGTCAGTTCGATGAAAAGTACCCACAAGCCTCTGCAGAGTTCTTTGAGACTGCTTGGCCAGCGTGGAGGGACAAGGCTAAGAAGGGTCTTAGTACTCTTGAAGATTTCGAGACTTTACTAAAAAGTGGTCAAGCCCTTCAAGTGAGATTGAGGGCGGCAGATGTTAACAAAGCAACTTCAGCTAAGAGACCCGTGCCTGTGACTAAAACCAGTCAACAGAAACAGTCTGAAGAGGCTGCTGCTGAAGCTGCTGCTGAGGCGCGGAAGAATGAGATCATGTCTGCTTTTGCAGCGCACCATGAAACTGTCAACGCAGATTATCCGCTTGCAAGCGAGGACCGAGACTATCGTACTGAGGAAACAGCAGTGCAGGCCGCTCTGATGACTTGGCTGACCCGAGGACGGGCGGAGGAAGGCTTTGCTGAGCTGCAGGTGCAGATTACTGCTCTGACTGAATCAGCAGCTAAGGCAGATGCCAAAGTGAAAGAGGCTGCGCGTATTCAAAGAGCTGCAACCCCTGCTGTACGTTGGAATGGGCTTAATCTTTCCACGGATAAAGGGATCAAGGCTTCACTTCAAAAGGACAAGCTGACGAAGAAGTACAAGTACAGAATCCGAGATGCAGAAACTAATGAAGTGATAAAGAAAGGGGTCTTCGAGGATCTTAAGTCTCCAAGAGATGCCAAGAAGGATCTTGTTGCTTTAGTAACTGAAATTGCTCAGCAACGTCTCGTAGCGCAAGAAGCTGCACCTGAGGCAGATGCACAGGCTCAAGAGGCTGAAGCACAAAAACAGCAGATGATTGCTGAGGTTGACGCAGCTACTGCACAGGTAACTAAGGATATTGAAGCCGCACCTGACGCAAGAAAGGATGCCGACTTTGTTACTGCTGAAACTGCATACAATGAAGCTAATCAAAACTGGACCGCAGAACAGACCCCTGAAAATGCTAAGGCAGTTGTTGATCAAGCTAAGGCTTTGACTGACATGATTCCTGCTGCAACTAAAAGAGTAAAAGAAGCGGAGGCACGAGCTGCAAAAACTGCTCAAGAGGCGGCTGATCTTAAGGTTGCACAAGAAGCAGCTCAGCAGAAACAGCAGATGATTGATGAAGTGGATGCTGCTACTCAGGCAGTGACTGAAGCTGTGGAGTCCCAAGCGGATGCCAGAAAGGACGAGACGTTCACTAAGGCAGAAGCGGAATACAATGAAGCTGTTGCTAACTGGAATGCGGAGCAGACTTCTGAGAATGCCCAAGCAGTTAAAACCCAAGCCGAAGTTGTTACTAACATGATTCCAGAAGCTCTTGCCAGAGTAGAGGAGACTGAAACAGTCGCTCGTAAGGCAGCTGAAGCTAGAGCTGAACAGGTTGCTGATGCTGAAAGCGCCGCTGAAGCCGTTAAGAAACAGCAGATGATTGATGAAGTTGATGCTGCGATGCAGGCCTTGACTGAATCTGAAGATGCTTTGGCTGTGGCCAGAGGCGACACTGCCTTTGCTGCTGCGGAGACTCTTTATAATGAAGCTGTTGCTAACTGGAATGCTGACCAAACCTCTGAGACTGCTCAGGCAGTTAAAGATCAAGCAGAGACTGTTACTAACATGCTTCCTGAGGCTACCGCCAGAGTTAAAGAAGCTGAGACTACTCGCCAAGAAGCAGAAACTAGAGCTGCAAAATTGAAAGCTGATGAGGATGCTAAGCAGGCTCTTACTACAGAGGTTAATAAAGCTCTTAATGACTGGTCTGCTTTGGTCGAACGTAATCCTTATGCGAGACAAGATGCAGCGTATGCGGAGGCTGAAACTGCATTTGCAGAAGCTTTGGAAAATTGGAGTGCTGAGCAGACTCCTGAGAATGCTAAGGCAGTTGTTGATCAAGC
>NTHP01001162.1:2440-14141 GCA_003416845.1 Oplegnathus fasciatus | reverse complement strand
TTAAGTATAATGAAGTTAAGAATATAAGAAGTATAAACAAGGAAGTGTATAAGGAGGATATATACTTCTTATTACATAAGAAATACTTCTCAAGTGAAAGGAGAATAGTGTACATGGGTGATAAGAAAAAAAGTAAACATGATAGTTGGATTACAAAACTAGGTAAGAAGTTTGACCTCGTATATCACCTTACAGGTGGAGATGATGGCAAATACCACAAGCTTCTAAATGAGAAACTACCTCGCGAAGTTAATAGAGCAGGTGCAGACATTGTTAAACCCTTTGCCAAGGTAGATAAGAAAATTAACCCTCTTCGCAAAATAGATCTTTACGATAAAATCGCCACGGAGTCTGAAACAAGACCAGGGGATGCTGCGGCGGCTGCCGTAGGTGCTTTTTTCGGAGGAAGTGCTCTCATGGGAGCAATGGGAGGTGCAGGAGGAGGTGCCGCAGGTGGTGTTGCTGGCGGCACGACTACAGGTGGAACAACCGGAGCATTGGGTGGTGCAACAACAAGTAGTACTGTAGGCGGTACGACAGGTGGTACAGTCGGAGGGACTGCAGGAGCCGAGACTGGAGCAGGCTTGTTCAGCAAAGATACTCTCATCAAGCAAGGGATAAAGGCGGGGGCCAGTTCCATGATGAAGCAACAGCAAGCACAACAAGCCCAACAGCAGCAGCAACAAGCCGAGTTAGAGGCCGCCAATCAACGGGCAATGGAAGAACAAAAAAGACGGAATGAAGAGGCTCAAAGAAAGAGAGAGGAGGAGCTCCGACAACAAAACGAAACACTCGAAAACTCTCGTACTCAATTTGAAAACTTAGCTAAGAAAGGACCTATGTATAATATGTGAACAAGGAAGTGACTCTTCCTGAGTCACAACCTCACACTCAACTCCATCTTCACAATAATGTCTACTGCATCTTCGATAGTCTCGCAATAGTACGGAACTGTCCAAGAATAACAACTAAAGAACTTTTCGTACCCAATCGCCTCCCAACCAAACCAATACCATTTTCTACGCTCAATGAAATAGCCATTAGGGTGTTCGTACTGAATGCGATACCTGCTGAATAAAGACATAATTTGTTACCCTCTCCTTAATACATGTCAGTTTATGAGTTGCTCCTCCCTGAGCAAACTTAACTTAGATCCCTACCTCGGTTTATTCATCCGCTTCATAACCAAGCAATGCACTAATGTTCTCTTCATCTTTATCCCATCTGACTTTCTCGAAGCGAGGGTGTCTGAACTTGAGAGCAGGCGTAGCTTCCATAAAACCTACCTGAATGATCCGCCCCATCACATTCCACTTCGGATTAGGTTGTTCAGTTACTTCACGAACTACCTTCACCTTCTTACGCTTACCTGTCTTCTCGTCAATAACAGTTTCAGTATCAATGTAAGTCCACGTAACAGGTTCACCCGTATGGTTAGCCCACATCTGTGCACGAACAGACGTACTAAAGCCAGTCCCGACATTCCCGTGGTCAGTGGTAAGCAATCCCATCATTCCCGCAAACTTTCCTTTCCCTTCGACAATACCCGTCACACGAACATCTGCCTCATCCTCTGGCTTAACCTTCAGCACTTTTTTACCTACGTAAAGTACCAACCCTTCTTCTCCGAGAGCACGTTGACGTTGCAACACTTCGTCGATGTATGCAGGCGATGGGTCCGTTACTGTTTCGAGAATAAGACGAGGGTCAAGATCATCAAGACGGTACAAATCAGATTCCTGCACCCCTGTATCAGCCAGTTGTGTTCTTACCAGCGAAACAGAGTCTTCCCAGTTATCACGATAAATTTCGAAGTTAGCTCCAACAGGGGCATTGATGTGATCCAAGTTGTACAGAGGTTTGCTGGCTCTTGACCTCCACACACCATCCAGATCCTTGAATGCACGAACGCCATCCAATTTGCGAGTGATAATAACTTCACCTTTCAAAGGAGCACCATCCCACAAAGTAGCTTTAGTAAAAGTCAGGCCGCTTTTGAGAGTTTTAGTAGCCATGTTTATTGCCTCTTGTTTTCTATGTGTCTAAATGGCCCTGGCTTGTCCACCAAGGGCCGTTAAGGGGTTAGGTAGTACGAACGTACTGCTTATCGTTAACGTGTCTCTATGGACGTCTCAGGCCGCATTTATGGACATAATGATCCTACCAAAGATTTCAGGAATCTGAGGCACGACTGCATTGCCCAAAGCTTTCACTCTGTCCACCCTTCCGGAAAACCCATCAGATGTTCCAAGAATGTAGGGTTCATCTGGATTGGTGCGGAGTGCGAGAACCTCACCGCTTCTGGCAAGTTCGACTTGTATGTGGGCGAAGTCAGGAAGCGACCCCTGATAGAACCTTTGTAGTGCGAGGCTGCTGGCGTCGGTAGCAGACGTTGATAAATGCCCGACGATCCAAACCCTGTCCCTTCTGTGCGGGGCACCGATACCTGCAGCCGGAATAACGTATGCCCCTGTGGCGTAGCCTTCACTTGCCAAGTCAGAGAGCACCGTGTCGAGCCCCATAGTGATGTGCCCAACAACATTCTCTGAAAGTACCCAAGTGGGCTTGAGTCCTCTGACAAGCCTAAACATTTCAGGCCAGAGATGGCGGTCATCCTCCTCTCCTCCTCTGAGCCCTGCAAGTGAGAAAGGTTGGCAAGGGTATCCGCCGCAGATGAGGTCTGGTTTTGTGGGGATGTCATTTTCTGTCAAGCTCCTGATGTCATCAAAGATAGGGACTAAAGGCCAATGTTTGTTTAGTATTCTCTGGCAGAAAGGGTCAAACTCACAAAAGGCTATCGTCTCCATTCCTGCCCTTTCCAAGCCTAAGCTGAAACCACCAATACCGCTAAAAAGATCAAGTACTTTCATTCCTGCAAGCTGCCTTTATTATTCTTATTGTGCGCACCTCTTTGACCTGTCACAAATGCGTCTGTAATAGGCCAAGAAGCGTCTTTATTATTTAATTAGTGCAAAGGTAGCGGGTAAGGCTTAACGTGCCTTGTAGGGCCTGTTAGAGCCATCTGCAACCACGTTGCATCCGGCCCGACACCCTATGGACTAGAGGCCAAATAACGCCATGATAGCCCTACGTCCTTTCTCTGTCCATTTCATACTGTGTCTTGTTTCTTGTTCACCGTTTGTGTTGGTGATCAGATAAGTAGCAGTCTTGACCCAACCCTTGTCTTGATGTTCTGCATACAAAAACCACTGAGTGCCCTGTTTGTACTGAATACCTTGGTCACGCAAGTACTTGTTGAGAGCAACAGGTGTCATTTCAAGACTCTTAGCGATGACTGTTGTTGTCATTGCACTTTCGGTATCCAACACCTTGTCGTGATACTCAACCTTGGGTTTCTGTTCTTCAACCAAAGCAAGAGCCGCTTGCTTCTCCTCGTATTCCTTGGCCCATGCAATAGCAGCCTGTGCTGGGTTAGAGAAGTCAGGCAGATTCCCGAATTTCTTGAGCTTCTGCCATTCATCATAGACATAAGCTTGAAGCTCATAACTGTAGGACATTGCCATCAAGCAAGCCTCACGTTCAGGCAAGTAAGCTACGTCCCGCACACCTGTTGCGCCATTGCCTTTAGTGTAAATAGACTGTTCGGAAAAGTTTAGGAGCTGTTCGGTTCCAAGGACTTTCTTGGCTTTTGTCAGGAAATTACTGTGATCACTCCTCCCCTTACCTACACAAAGAGCTGCCAGTTCAAGACTGGACATAACAGGGGTTCCGTTTCTGTGTTCAAAATTCAAAGCTAATGCAGACATAAATCTAACCTCTTGTTCGTTAAAATACAGTTCTTAAATTTTTAGGAGCAGTTCTTTACACATTGATTCTTTTGAACTTGCAACCAAGCTGTTCAACAATAAAGCGTTGACGTTCTTGATCAGCCTCCTGTACAGCCGCACGCTTGTGCTGTGCTTCGTCCACTTCATAAACTGTATTCGTGTGAGGATCATAGCCATCTACCCTGTAAGCACCTACGCGATACTGCCGCTCTAAGGCGTAACCTAGCACCCACTCAACACCTTGCAGAACAAGGTCTTCTCTCTCACCGAGAGGATACCTTAGTTTGTTCTTGTAACTGTTGTACAGCAGATACGCTTCCTCTTCAGGTAGCCAGAGGATTTGCCGAGTTCTTACAGTACCGTTGCCTGAGGTGTATTCAGACGGCTCGGCGAAGTTTAGTACCCGTTCCTTGAGCACTTTCTTGGCTTTCTTCATGAAATCACTGTGGGCGTCCTTCTTGTCGCCAACACAAAGTGCTGCCAGCTCAAGACTGGACATCACAGGAACGCCATTGCGGTTAGTAAAATTCAGAGCAATTGCGGTAGTCATTTATTAATCCTTCTTCTTTTTTTAAGACTGGGTGTTTCAAAGGCGTCCTGTTTTAGGACACCTTTTCAAGAGTTAGAACAACAGGAAAGGTTCGTCATCCGAGAAAAAATCAGCAACAGAGATTGTAGAGCCATCTGGATGGAACTCAACCACATCTTCTTCTGGAGCTTCAGGAGGAAGTGCTGCTGCTTCATTCCGCAGGTACTCATGAATACGATCCCGTTCCCAAACATCAAGACGGTTCAAGGTATCCTCGAACACACTTTGACGAATGTAAACGTAACCCTCCGACTCAGGAAACTGTGCCAAGACTTTACGCATGTAAGGGTTAGTGCGAATAGTATCGTAATACTCATTCTTAACAATCTGAATCTTATGCTCCGTGAACAGAAAAGCGTCCCAGCATACAGCTCCAAAACCACCATGAGAATAATAGAACTTACTGGAGCCTACTGGAAAATGATCTTGCAACAACTGATAAGTAGGGGCATTCATGATCATCACCTGAATACGCTCACCTTCAAGCTCGTAGTTCTGAACAGTCATGAGTGAAGGATTAAGACGATATTGTGTAGGGATGTTACCCCCTGTCTGCACTTGACCTTCTACAATGTCTGGCAATTCCCGTTGAATCATCTGCCGTACAACTGTGGAGTAAGAACCTACCAAGTTGTAGTGGATATAGAAATCAAGATCATTAGCTTCACGAGTCTGCATCCAATTACGCGGTGCACCACCTGCAAGAATTGCAGAAGGGTTCAACCTTGCAAGAGCACTCAACACCCTGTCAGCAACATCACGCTGGTGACTCACACGAAGCAGGGTTTCGTTAAGATCATTCACGGAATACATCAGGTCAGCGTTGTTAGTGGAAGTAGTCATTTGTTATTTCTCTTTGTTAGAACAAGAAAGGTTTATGGAAGTAGTGCTTCAAACTCATCTTCAGCGCCAATTTCCCAAGGAAACTCGACGATCTCGTAACAAGAACACTCTACGTCATCCCACGCACCGCAGGAGCACTCACAAGAACACTTAGCCCAGCAGATACAACCCTCATACTCTCCATCTCCTTTGCAAACCCAACAGGTCTCTTCTGTACCTGGGATCTCCACACCTTCATCATCTGTGTCCAAGAGGACTCCGGTGCCGAAGCACCGGTTACATTCGTAAATGTCAGCCACTAAATCCAGCCTTATTCCGTAATTTCAGGTTTATACTGATCTTGTTCCGCCAAAAGAGTCTGCTTGTTGTGGTGTCCCAGCACGTTAAGCAACAGAAGCGCTTCTTCAGTTGGAACCTCAACACTCTGACCACAGCTCATGGTGATTGCATAAACATCCATTTCTTCATGTTTGATGATTGCAACGATCTGCTCAAGGTTCAGAAACAGGTTTTGGTTTTCAAGGTTATAAAGCAACATAATTATTTGTCCTCTTTGGTTTGTTCAGTAGCGGGTGCTTCTACACCCACAAATTCGTCTGTAAATTTAGGAAACTCGAACAGATCATGCATTCCGGTTTGTCCCATGTAAAGAAGGCGACTCATTTCCAGCATGATTTCATCTGCTTCACTCTCCGAGAATTTCTTTGCGTACTGTTCACGCACCATCTCGAAGAGTTCTTTTTCATTGTTGCAAGAGGCGATCAACTTATCAATACCTCTCACACCATACTTGAGCATGTAACCAACACCTTTCTTATTGCCAGTCTTCCCAAGTGTCTTTCTGTAATAACCACAACCAAGAATGTGGTCTGTGTTATCTCCAGAGAGCATCTGAGTATAGAAGTACTTGGTAGCCAGCCAAGGTGTTTGGAAGTAGAGACGTGGCTTCTGGTATGACCCACAAGCCCAGCGGAAGCGCCAACCACCTACGGTATCCAAGTCCTTATCACGACTTGCAATACAAGGTATGTGCCCTTCTGCTGTCAACCGCTTACAGTCAATAGCCAACAAGTCATCTGCTTCCATGCCCTCGGCAATAGTCGTAGGCCACAGCTTGCAAACCAAATCACGTACGGGTTGCCAATTAGCAGGTCTCACGACATCTTTACGATTCCCTTTATACGGGTTTTGTTTGGCGACTTGCTTACGAAAGTTGTTACTTCCAGTGAGATAGCAATGAATGTTAGTGCAGTTAAGATCCTCCATAACACCCTCAATACGTCTGCGAAGGGTTGTCTCCAGTAGGTCAGGACCCAGAGGGAGATAAGCATCCAATACAAAAGGATGGTGCTCCGTGAGACTACCTACTTCGAAGCTAAGTATGTCTGCGTCAAGAAGAACGTGAGTCAATTTAGCTTCTGAACTTATCTGACGGATTTCTTCGGTGAGCATAAAGTAAACCCCTTATTCTATTTGTGTCTATTATTAAACATAGCACAGAATAAGGGGTGCGGCAACTTATTTTTCAGACTTCACAAGACTCAGTACAAGAGCCAGTCTCGAATCTCTTAGCACCATGTAACCTTTGTTTTAATTCCTCCTCTGTGGAGTCAGCAAATGTCTCAACGATCCCTTGTAAAGAGTATTGACGTCTGTACATGTGAGAGCTGGGACAATCTCCTTTCTGCCTTATCTCTGGAAGGTTCACAAGATTTATGAACTCGGCTGCAGCCTCAGGATTCTCTCTTGCTGCAAGAGCCAGTTTCATAGGTGTTTTATGAATGCAGAACAAGCAGTTTCCTGAATGCTCAGGGATGTTTAAATTAAAGTCCTGTTTATCCCACCATTCCAAGATGTCCTGTTTATCCGAATCATCAAGATCTGCAAGATAAACTACATTATCTCTTCGTTGCAATCTTTTAGGTTCATCTGCCCGAATACCAATATAAGTGATGCACTTACCTCTTCCGTAAGTTTCTTTGCAGTATTTTCTGAAGAGGTCTTGTTTGAAAAGTCTGGTGCAGTAGATGTGGCGAGGTGCTTTAGGTGTACCATGTTTGATTATAGCGGCTTTGAAGAGGGAGGTGTCATACTTTAACTGTTCCGCTGGTAATACTTTGTAGCCTCCGAAATTACCAAGCACTGGGTGGATTATCTTTTGGAGGCACTTTAAATTCAACTCGAACCTTTTAGCACATTCACGAATAAAGTCGTAAGTTCCTGGATGCTCAAGTCCAGTATCCATAAAGACAAAATCAACATCATCTCCGTATAGGTCTTTCATGATTTTACAAAGATAGGCAGAAGATCTTCCACCACTAAAAGACACTACTTTATTCATAAGCACACTCCTGTTGTTATTGTTATTATAGGTGCACGTCCTTGTGCAAAGCCCTCGCAAGGGCGGGTGTTAACTAATCAACTTTTCTTATCTCAGGATTCCTTCTTCTTTCACAACACTCAGAAAGTCAGCCGCTTCTTTAGCGATTTGTGCTGCACTTTCAGGGACAGGTGTTCCATACAAATCCCTCCACATCTTACCAAATACTGCTTTGAGGTGAATCAGATTGTTAGTACGTTCACCATTCTCTGCTGCTGCAAGCTCCCTATCGTAATCTTCAATAGTGAGATCTGCTGCACCTTGAGGCTTCATCTTTGAATAATAGTAAACGATAGCGGCTGCTTCACGCTGCTGCTTCCTCCAATGTTCTTCTTTGACAGTAGCACCAGGAACTTGGGCATCGGGATTAACAAAGTAAGCTTCTTTGTAGATCCAGTTACTAGGGGTAGTAGCGCCTGGGTTCTTAGTGTCGTGGTTGAGTACGCTTGGATACATTAGCTGGAACCTTTATTATTGTTGTTCGTTGTTACAGCTAAGAGTACACGTCCATGTGTACGTTGTCAACACTCTTTTACTAAAAATACTTGCTTAGGTATTAATGGCAATCAGACCACGACCTTCCTACAATAAATCCTCCNTTGCACTCAGCTTCTGCCCTTTTTGCATCTTCTTTGTTTCCTTCCTCAAAGCTAAAGGTTTTGAATTTGAAATCTTTCTTGTGCACTGCTTTTTGATCTTCATCCAACTGTTTAACATAGTTCGCTAAACTATGCCGCCCTTTTCAGGCTTCTCCGGTTTTCACTGGAGTATCCGACCATATCACCATCCTCGTTTAAGGATGCTCCCCATTTCAACACCGCTTGGTGCTTACGCTCTTGCGAGCTGGCCTGTGAACGTTCTCATTTATGAGCTTCGCTGCTGATTAGCATGTCACCTTTCGGCGAGTTAGCCTTCCAGCAATTAAAGGAGTTCTTCGATACACATTACTGTGTAAAGCCACGAACTTCATGGTAACAGATCATTGACATTGCAGTAGGTTTACCTTCAAAAGGATCAACACAGTAACCCTCTTCCTTTGCCAAACGTTCTGACATAATGTGTGCACGTTTCATAATGATCACACCACAACTCTGGAACAACGTATTCAACAGAGAGTGTTCAGAACGAGTTGCAAGTTTGCGTCCATCAATACCGATAATGTAACGCTTATTTGTTGCTTCCCATTCCTTCACAATGTCTTTCTTCAAGGCTGCTGTTGCAGCATTTGCCTTCCAGAAATCCTTGAACACCTGTTGAGCCCTACCAAGAGGCCATCCGAACATTGCTGCAATCTTGGAAGGCTGTGCTCCGTAACTGATTGCGTACCGGATCGATTTTGCTTGGTCTCTTGTGATACCCAGAGCTGCGGCGGTGACGGTATGGCAATCTCCGGGCTTGGGTGCAAGCAACAAAGCTGCTTCTTCAGGACCGTTAGGATACGGCATGATGTAATGGCCTTGCACCCTTGCCTCGATCGCATCGCCATCGGTACCAATTTGGAAATAATCCTCTCCACAAGCAAACAATGCACGAAGCGGAGCACCGTATAGTGAACTTACACGAGGCACGTTAGCACTTTGTATTCACTCAAGATCGCTAATCTTAAGCCGTCAATATGACTGCTCATACTTTCATATGAGAATAGACTATATCTTCACCTGTTTGCACAGGGCAACCTGTTTCCACCACCAAGAGCTTGTGGTGTACTCCCCTGAGGGATAGTCGTTGAACTCTTCTCTGTTCGAGATTCAGCTGCTGATTACCCAATCCTTTCTATTTTCAAACATTCACGTTGAGGCTTATTTCATNCGTTATCAAGACGACGACCCCAACTCTTAAGAGAGTGACCACCAGGACGATCAGGATTAAGCAGCTTACTCATTGTCAGCGTATCAAAGATCCTGACAGGCTTACCACAGAACTCATCAAAGCTATCAGGTAGTTCGTTCAGCGAGTAACTTGCACCCCACATCAAACGAAGCCACAGATTATCGAATTCAATAATGTTGTGCCCAACAATAACATCTGCCTCCTTGAGTTTCTCTACCATTTGACGGCCTTCTTGAGGACCAAAGCCCCACCTCTCCTCCTTGTTATCAATATTGAACACCCATCCACAATGGAACGTGGCAACCCTCCTCCCGGACTCATATTGCTCCGGCGTCACCGTAGTGCGCATCTTGTAAGGAAAACCGGTATAATCAATGATCTTTTGATTGAGGAGACTATTTGCCTCAATGTCATAAGCATACCGTTTCATTCTTCTTCTCCCAGTGTGTTGAATAGGCTCACTCTGTCAAACTCAACCTCTGCTGCTACCCTAGCCGCTATGGCTTCTTCTTTCGTAGGATAGCTGCCAAGGTTCCGAATCCTTCTGTTGACACAAATATAGGCTCTCCAGTTACCTTTTACCTTGCCACAATGGCTTACGCCTCTGTGACCTGAAGTGTTGTTCTTCCTTCTCTTTATTGTTGCGGCCCTGATATTGTCTGGGTCACTGAGGAGTCTCAAATTTTCAATACGGTTGTCCCAACCGTCAAGGTTAATGTGGTCAACAACATAACCTTCTGGAATAGGGCCGTAGAAATAGACCCAGATCACACGACTCTTAAGATAGAGTTCTTTATTCCATCTCACCTGGGGTCTTCCTTTGGGATTAGGACAAGCCTTACTCCCAGCAGGTGCCCTATTACTTAGAGTGACTTTCCAGTAGAGATCTCCGTCACGATACTCGAACAAGCGGTGCACATCTTCAGGGCAAATGTCTTTAACGGCAGCAGGCATAAAAGCTCCTCGTGTGAAAAAACCCCACTACCTTTTTAGGGATAGTGAGGTTCTAGGTTACTTCTTTTTGCCAATCATTTCAAGAAATTTATTCTTCTTGCTCTGACCTTTCTTGCTTTTCTCCTTGCCTTTCTTCCCGAGAACTTTATCAGCCTTGGCGTCAATCTTCTCCTTGGAAGNGTTGTATAGCAAGAGTCTGCATTACACAGACCCTTGTGATTCGTTATTTGTTATGCTTTAAAGCGTTTGTTTTCAAAAGCAGGGTGAGAGAAGTACTGTTCTGACACAGGCACGATTTCAGTGTAGAAGATTGCAACCGCATCTTCGGTACTTTCAATGTGAACTTGTTTTGTGGCAGAAGTTCCGTATGTAGTGTTCACCAAGATCGTCTTCTGTTCAACTTCGTAATGTTGAAGCATCTTCTTGAATGTCTCTTCAGACAGCCCACGTCCAAACTGACGATAAGCATCAGTCCGCAACATAAAGCCTTCATCACATCCACGAGAGTCATACATGTGCTCCACACGAGACAACCGTGATTCCTGTTCCTCCAATGCCTTTGCTTGTTCAGCAAGCTGTGTCTCATGCACCATCAAAGCCCAGAGCGTAGGGTTTGTCTGTTGAATGTTGTTGAAGCTCATACGCATGTCAATGGCTTCCTGACGTGCTGTTTGGCCTTCCTGAGTCATAGCTGCAAGCAGGATATGGTTGGCTGCATTAAGCGTGAAATGGTAGACATTTGAGGACTGTCCTGAAGGTGTACGCATGGCCGTACAGCTATAATCCACGTCTTCTACCAGTTCATGTTTACGAATCTGATCTTGCAGTGAAGCCCTTACGCGATTAAGGCTAAGGCCGCAGAGCTCAAGAAGTTTCTTACCTTCCACCATGTCAGCACCGTTGTGTTCTACAACAGCGCGAGAACGGAACAGGTGGATTTCAGCTTCAACCAGTGTAGTAATTTGAGTTGTCATCTTAGTCTCTCTTAGTAAAATGTTCCCTGAAAATTCAGGAGACATGTATTTACGTCTGCTGAGGCTTCAGCAAACGCAGTGGGCCCTTAAATCTCAGGTCCCAATTAACTGCCCTTGAATTTCAGGGCAGCTTCTTCGAACTCTTCCCGCTTTTGGAATAACCACTCAAGCCCTCACAGCCTAACTTCCATGTTTTTAGAGCTGTAAGGGCTTGGATTGTTACTCTATGCTTTATTCTTTATGTTTTATTCTTTATTTGGCCATAGTGCTTTCATCAACCTCTCTTTTGATTCAATGTGCGCTTTCCATGCCTCCATCAATTCGTCGGGTAGTTCACTAAAGA
>NTHP01001161.1:8670-23177 GCA_003416845.1 Oplegnathus fasciatus | reverse complement strand
GCTCCGCTGAGCCCCGTTAATCAGCACGAGTGACGAGTGAATTTTAAATCCTTCAATACAAACCAGTTTACCGTCTCTTTCCCATCGATCTGATGGTCTGTGTGCCCTCCATCCAAAGCTGTGTTCAACTTGTTTGATAACAGGATAAACAAATATACAATGCATTATTATATTTTTCCGTTTTCCGTGTGAATTAAACAAACGGAAACCCACGTGCTTTTCCCGTTTTCATCTTCAAATTGGCACTTGGAATAGAAATTAAACAAAAACCAGAAAACAGCTTGTTTTTATCTTTTATAAGTGAACTCCTAACTCAATAATAAAAACACCACACTCAGCAGTTTGTGTACTGGATGCCTAAAATGTCGTATTTAATGTGTTAACGTTACACATCTTACTTTAACTTACGAGGGTAGCTGGACTGGCTCATGGGCGGATATTATGGGGGGACAGGGGGGTCCGGACCCTCCCTTCCTGGGAAAAAACACGAGTTGTCCCCCTCAGTATATCATTATAAACATGACCGTATCATTTTAAATAATATGATAATATGTATTATTGTGCTACTTATAGACGCAAAACAATGCCCGTCCCACACCTCCTCACACAGCGATGTCACATGTGTCACACGCCGCGCCACCCACCACCACAAGTAAATTCTCAACCTGTGGGAAACACTGATATGCTCAACGCTAAACACACATACAAGCTTCAGCTTCTTAAGAGGCGACAGAAAGCTGAGCAGGTGTAATGAGCGAGCTGGCTGTGGTTATCGTATTAACTGTATGGCCTGATGCAGACCGGTGAGCCGTCGATATGTGGGGCGATAGAACAGTAACAACGTTTGTCTTCTGATACTCCAGCAGCAGCAGCTTAGTGTTGTTTATAAGACAGAAACATATTTGTCGCTTCCTGTGTAGACGTGAGAAGTAGAAGAAGACAACAACGGCACAGCAGACACCACAGAAGAAGACAGTGGACAGAAGACTGTACCTCCTTGGCTTCCTGCAGTTGGTCATGTGACTGCTGCTTCTCCAATCGCAGCGCCTCCAGCTCTGCAGGTACAAATCAACACAGAGGTCAACGGTCAACGGTGCATCAACTAAAGCACTGAGAAAAAAAGTGTGTATATCTGCAGTGTAGGTCGAAAAACTGCATTTCTCCGCCTGTATGTGATGCACCTTCGCTAGATGTTTGGAAAGATTGCTCCTGTTTCCGTTCTTACATGCAAAAGACTTGTTGCACTTGTGGCAACTGGCAGCACCGACTCTAGTGAAGTGTAACCGGACTTTTGAGCGTTTAGTTCTCTCCGCCATCGTCACTAAGAGCAGAGGCAGAGAGAGCTGGCCCCGCCCCTCACACATACGACAGGCTCCGAGAGAGAGATCTCTCCTCTGGATTGGGAATAGTGAAAATGCATCATAGATGAATGTCTTCATCTTATTACAAATTAGAAACGGAGTTGGTGAGATAAAGGCGCAAGATAACGTTTATGTAGCCTAAAAAAATAATTTTTTAAAAATGATCCAATACTGAGAGCAGAACTGGTAACGTCAGAGCTTATCAATACTACAGTCTTTAATAATTTAGCCCCGAGGGTCCGTTTAATACCGGGTTTCGGTACACATCGCTACTGCAGTGTGTGTGTGTGTGTGTGTGTATACCTGCAGTGTGTGTGTGTACCTGCAGTGCGTGTGTGTGTGTATACCTGCAGTGTGTGTGTGTACCTGCAGTGCTGTGTACCTGCAGTGTGTCTGTGTGTGTGGTGTGTATACCTGCAGTGTGTCTCTGTGTGTCTGTGTATACCTGCAGTGTGTGTGCGTGTGTGTGTATGTGTGTGTATACCTGCAGAGTGTGTGTGTGTATACCTGCAGTGTGTGTGTGTATACCTGCATACCTGCAGTGTGTGTGTGTGTGTGTGTACCTGCAGTGTGTGTGTGTTCAGTCAGGCAGCGGTGAACACTCTGAGCGTCCTCTCTGATCTTCTCCAGGTCTTCAGTCAATGAGCCGATGATTCCCTCCATCAGAGCCGCCTGCTCCTCCTAACAACCAACCATCATCAATAATCACTAATAATCAGCAGTGATGAGACACACTGTGTTTATAAAACAAGTGTTTTTAGTCACCTTGCTGTTGTCGGTGTTGACAGCAGACAGATCGACCGTCTTGCTGACCAGGTTCTTCAGGATCTCGACTCTCTTCTCAGCTCTCTCCTCCAGGATCTCCCTCTCCTTCTCCAGACGATCACTGACACAAACAATAAAACAATAAAAACATCCTCTTCTGTCTGACGGGTTTCTACTGTTCTGCTTCATCTCGTTAGAAACTGAACGTCTTTGTTTTTAGCCTCCACGTCTGTTACCTGTAGTCTTTCTCCATCTTGTTGAAGAGCTCCATGAACTCGGTGCTGACTTCTTCTCTGATCTGAGCCTCCAGAACCAAACGCAGCGCTGCCTCTCTGTCCGACTGCTGACACACACACCACAAACACACCACAAACACACCACACAAACACACCACACACACACACACACTTTAACTTACCATCAGACTGCAGTTTTCATGGGTCTTAAAGAGATTAAAACAGCTTTAGAAAACAGTCCTCTTGTCAGTTTAAATTAGACTGTCACCTTCTCTTCTTCCTCCATGGTCCTGTCCTCTTCCTCATCGTCATCTTCCTCACCTCCTGCCTCCAGCACTGTTCCCTCCATCACACTCTCCCCCTCCTCCTCTTCATCCTCATCCCACTCTTCACCGTCCTCATCCTCCAGCACATCCTCCAGGGTCGTCTCCCAGGCGACCAGCGAGCTCTTCCTGCCCCGCCCCGACACATTTCTGCGCCGGTCGGCCTCGTCGATGATCATCGACAGCTCCATGGCCGACCTGTGGGGGGCCTCATCTGGGACCACTGGCCTCGAGTTCAACACCACCACCTGGACAGAGAGAGAGAGAGGTACAGTCCTCTTCATTAACATAAAATACAGAGCTGAAATTAAAGATGAATCCAGGTTGTCTGTGAAATAGATAAGCTGATATGACAGCAATAACACTGTGATGTATGTAAAGGATTTCACTTTTTAAGTGCTTTTACCAAGAAATGTGTCCAAGAGAACGTGTACAACCACTTATATGTTGAAAACATAGTAATTAAATGTCATTAAAATCTAAATTCATACACTTTTCAGTAACATTTAGTCCAGTTAAAGTTAATCAGCTGCTCCAACAACAAACTGAAGCTTTGGAAAAAAAACAGAAAGTAAAAGTCACAACAACAACAAGAATAATAACAACTGACTAATCCTTTCAGCCTCAGACAAATTTGAGGCAACGTGTGATCAACACGAACATCTCTGGTTCAGTGCCACTGTAAACGTGTTCAGTTTGACTGACAGTGGACACCAGATGTGTCTTTAGTGAAATCTGCATTAATAGATTTTTTTGTCACTTGGTGGCAGCAGAACAAGCTGTAATCACAACATCTGACATCTTATTAGTTTATACAGTAGTGATCAACCTGCTGACCACTTCCACATCCAGCAGACACACACCAACATCATCTTCTCATTGACATTGTCAGTATTTACTCGTGGGGTTCCTCAGGGTTCTGGTCTTAGTCCATTATATGTTCAGTTTACATGCTGATGCGTAACATGCCAAAACGATACTTACTTTAATACCTTACTTTGAAAAATGGAAACATGCTTTTCCACAAAACCCAATTCACTGAACAAAAGAAGTCAAATATTAAATGTTATATTTTATATATAAACTATCTGATCAAAGACAAAGTCAACAAGGTTCTGAACCTGACATTTGATATTTCGGACAGTTTCTGATACTCTGAGCTGCAGACACATTTCAGGAAAGCTGAGGTTCAACACTCGGCTCTAACCATCGACGGGAGTTCATTCTGTATTTCTGTTTTTTACTGTACTGTGAGTCTGTGTTTGTGTGTGTGCTCACCTTCTGGGCGAGGGCAGAGAAC
Source organism: Oplegnathus fasciatus (assembly GCA_003416845.1). NCBI lineage: Eukaryota > Metazoa > Chordata > Actinopteri > Centrarchiformes > Oplegnathidae > Oplegnathus > Oplegnathus fasciatus. The sequence goes on along the minus strand of NTHP01001161.1, from coordinate 19,192 downwards.
TTGAGGACGTTGAGCGTCTCATCGAAGCAGGACGAGTTCTGGTTGATGTTGACCACCATGGAGACCCGGCCGGCACCACAGAAGAAGAACTGCAGGAAGTGGGTCAGCTTGGACTCCCTGAAGGGAATGTGGTGCTGGAACCTGCAGAGAAACAGACCATCTGTGATCCTGGTGTCTGTTCGAAATATCCCCGACCTCTGACTGAAGCTGCTGACAGCCACACAGAGCCACACACACACACACAGCGCTGTCGTACTTGGCGTGTTGGTTGAGTTTCATGGCGCTGATGCACTTCCCGAGCGTCAGCAGAGAGCTGTTGATGTTTCCAGCTTCCTTCAGTCGTTCTCCGGTGTTGTGAGTCCGAGAACATCGCTCGGAGCCGGCCAGGTCGCACAGAGCCAGCCTGAACACACACACAAAAACACTCAATTATAACCTACATCCAACACTGCAGGACTGATGAGCAAACTGTGAACCCCTCCCTCCACGCTGACGTTGGAACATGCTGAAGTAACAGTGAGAACAAACGGTGGTCTTACTCGCTGATGCCGAGGACTCTTGGAACTCCGACATCGTCCACTCTGAGGATCCTGATGGAGAAGATGCTGTGGCTACAGAGACACACAGAACCTGATTACTCCTCAGCTCTCACATCCACACAGATACAGCTGATTCAGCCCTGTGTGGATGAACGCAGGGCTGAAGTCTGTCTGCAAGATCAAATACACGCAAGCACACATCCCTGGTAGAAGACTTTGTAACGTGAACGCTGTATTTCTACTGTTTATCTCGAGACTGTTGCGACAAAAGATACAGTAGTTGCTGTTGGTTGTAAAATCCTGTCTGTCAGTGTTACAAATCTCTGCAGTGCAGTGTTCTGGTGTCTGATAAACATTTAAACTCAATCTGTTACTGCAGCTGGACTTCCTGGATCAGGGCTGTTGTTGATCCCCACTAGTCAAACATTTGGATAATGTTTGATTTATATGTCAGTAGTAAGCCTAACCTCTTATTAACACTTATGAGTCACAACCAAAACTGTTGAAAAGGGAAAGATGTAAAACCGAGCTGACCTCCTGCTGGACAGCTGGTTCAGTCTGGTGGAGGAGAAGCTCTGGTTCTTCTTCCCGATCTTCATCACTCTGTAGGCCTCCTCGGAGCTGTTCACCTGGACCCACCGCAGGTCTGAAACATGGAGCACACACACATGAACACACACACACACACTGCAGCCAAGCTACAGCCTGACTGATACATCAACACATCCAATATTATCAGCCAAATGCATTTCTTATATTGGTATGAAAAAACTCAGTAATGATCTTTCGGGGAGATTTTCTCTCTAAGAAGTGTCTCTGTGCTCAGTTAGATCTTAAAAAGTTACCTTTGATGAAGGAGTTTCCTTTGACGTCCTGAGACAGACGCAGCACCGTCCTCTTGTGGTGTCCACCAGGAACCTGAACATCACAGATCAGATGATCAATCAGATGATCACGCAGTTGTGTTTAAGATTTAAACCAATGAGGGTCCTCACAAGTATAGAAGTGTGTTACCTGTTCCAGTAGGTCGTGGATGTTGTCGTTGTAAATCTCACAGAATGAAACCCAGACAGAGAAACGGACGTTTGAGTCAACGTCCAGACAGAAACTGTCGGCTTCAGAGACGCTGTTCACGCTGCTGTCAGTGCTGAGAGACGAGCCTGAACACACAGACACAGACAGACACACAGACACACACACACACAGACACACAGACACACACACACACACACAGACACACACACAGACACACACACAGACACACACACACATTTAGTACTTTGAGATCAATCTTCTTGAAAGATCTGACCTCTGACTGAATCTCTTGTAATAAAATCTGAATCTCTGACCTTCAAGAAAAGTTGATCTTCCAGACGTCAGACTTTTGTCGCTCTGCAGAGAGAAAGATGACACACACAATAGTACACACTTATACACACTACATCCTCACACTGTGTACAGATGATCTTTATTTTCTGTGTGTGCGCCTGACCTCTTTGAGCAGCCTCAGCAGGTTCTTCTTGCTGCTGCTCTCTGCTGCCTGCTGGTCTGGAGTCAGTCTGCTGAAGTCTCTGCAACGCTGAGGCTTCAGATCGGTCCGACTGTACAGACGACCTTCAATACTGTTAAAGATGACCGACAGAGACCTGGGCAACAGACCTGAGTCATGGTCCGGACCTGAGAGACAGACAGGAAGACAGAAAGACAGTCAGAGAGACAGACCAAGCCTGCAAGTGGGATTAAAAGGTGACATTTACAAAACAGGTGCTGGCCTACTGTAGATGAATCAACTGACAAAAACTAGCAGTTCTGATCATCCATCGGTTTAGTTGCAGCCCTGGTTGTTTTTCTGTCTGTTGGCCTGAACCAAGATTTCAGCCACGACGAGCTGCTTTCTGAAACTTCCCCGACCAAACAAGACGTCTGAACGCCTCATCAGCAGCACAGTGTCCACAGACGCCTGGAGCTCAGACTCACCTCACAGACACAAGAAGTGTCTTCTGAGGAGGTAACGTGCATCAAAACGCTGCTAATGTTTGGATTTTGCAGAGAAAACAACAACAGGTGTGTGTGTTGTGACACACTAACATGTACTTAAGTAACCCGGTCACTCAGAGAAACCAGGTTACGCAGGTAATCTGAGAACGTGTTAACAGTACTGTAAATCTGTTTAAACGTGCAGCAGGTCAGAGATCAGATTTCTGTCCCGCACTGACCTCATTTTGAAAGCACGACATATTATAACTGCGTCTGTGCAGACAGACAGACGGAGGACAGACATTATTTTAAACATGGCTCAGTGTGCTCTCTCCTTCCATCCAGCCGCTCTGCTGTCACTCCTCCTGCCTGCAGTCGTATGTCACATGTAAAAAGCCAATTAGAAAAATGGTTTCCTGTATACATGGCAGAGAAATCTGTGTTCTGCAGGAGAAATCTACCTGGGGAATCTTTAAATGTCTCGCTGATTAATCAACTTATTGATTAATCGACAGAGACACACAGACAGTAAGACACACAGACAGGTTGCGTTTCTGACCCAGAAAAGTGAAGGTCTTTCCAGCGTTGGTGACTCCGTAGGTGAACACCAGACAGTTTCCTCCATCCAGAACGTCTCGGACCAAACCACGAACAGATCCCTCAAACACCTTCCTCTGACTGGAGTCCGGACCAAACACCTCCACAACAACAACCAGAGTACAACATGAACATTCAAACAGAAAATCTCAAACCACTCTAAGTCTTCTGTGTGACAGACAGGTGATGTCACAGTTACCTGTGTGAAGGTGAACCTCTGTGCTGTTTGTGGGAGGGACTTCTCGCTCTGTCGGTTCGATTGACTGCTCCTGGGAGCCTTCAGGACCACAGTGTCCGGTCCCTCGATGGTCACACACTCCTGAAGAGCGAAATACACACAAGTCAGAAACCAAATCATATTATTATTTATCATTATACATCATATTACAGTCAATTATAATCAAGTTCATTGGCATTCTCATTAGAGCTGCAGCTAAGTATCATTTTCATTATTGATTAATCTGACGGTTATTTTTTAGATGAACCGTTTTGTTTATAAAATGTTGTTGTAATTCAACGTGACGTCGTCAAATGTTTTGTTTTGCCTGATCAACGATCCAAAACCCAAAGAGATTCAGTTTACTGTGAACGACGACAAAGAAAAGGATGAAATCATCACGTTGGAGAATCTGGAACTAAAACGATTTTTCGATTATCAAAACAGTTGCCAATTAATCTTCTGTTAATCGACTGATCGATTAATCTGTTGCAGCTGTAATCATCATCACATAGCAACTTACAGTGAACTGGACACATTTGTTGTGTCCATGATGAAACCATATGTATTATTTTATCAAAATAATAGTTTGGGGTCAAAATTAAAGAGCAGTTTTGTATGAACAGCCAGTAATGTGTGTGTGTTACCTGTGACCCTCCACTGTCGCTCTCGGCTGCAGTGAACGGTCGGACCCTCAGGTAGACCTGCAGGTTCTCCGACTGCGACTGAACGCTGTCCTGATGAGAGAGACAGAACATAAATCAGCCTCAGAGCCTCCAGCAAGACCAGCAAGACCAGCAACATCCTCCTGATCAGGTCCCTGCTGACACCAACACTGCAGACAGACAGACAGACAGACAGACAGACAGACAGACAGACAGACAGGTAGACCTACCTGTGCTGGTAGAGCAGCAAATTCACCGAGCAGATCTCTCCTGATGTCGTCCACCTCCACCGGTCCGACTCTCTCCGGCTTCCCAGCTAAACAAGACTCCATCATCTTGGCTAACAGACAAACACATGAGATGTAAACATCAGTCACATTGTGCACGTTCACGCCACTTCAACAGCGCCCCCTTCCGTTCAGTCGGGGACATTTAAACCACAATCCTTCCAAATCTGGTGAAAATCCAACATCAGCATTAGTCCATTAAAGATCAGTGTTTAAACTGTTTCCAGCCGTTGATGAGCAGGCAGACCCACTCTGCAGACATCTTTTAACAGGTGTGTGTGATGGAGGCTATAAGTGTGCCGACTGTACCAGTGGAACCGGATGACTTTAAACATTTCTTCATTCGCGATCTACCGCGCATGTGAGCGAGCAGAGACGCAAGAGAGATTTAAATGTGAAGATATTTAAATGGAGTTCGGCGTGAGTTCTAACAGTGAAGGAGAACCGAACATATCCGAGCTAGTTAGCTGTAAACACTCACTCGGGTTCAGTAACATCGGTACTATCCGGTCAGACAAACACATAGTTAGTATTGATTAACAGCCCGAACAGATCGCAGAGCAGATCAATATAAGGAGAAGTTAATGAGGAAGAAGATCATTTTAAACTGCTGTTAACTTTGTTGTTAGCATTAGCCACAACTAGCGAGCCCGCAAATACACACACGCGTGTACTCGCTTTGTTTCAACGTCTTTTGAGCACCAAACGTCACATTACACCGCAGCTCTAAAACTTAACCCAACACTTAATCAAACTTTGACTCACTCTGGATGTGTTTTATTGACCACACAGAGGATTTAAAACAGAAAACATCGGAAGGCAGTCGCTAGCGTTAGCTCCTCTCCGCGGGCTAGTTTTTAAACTGGGACCGGAGGACCAATCAGATGGCTGGCGCAGGGGGACGTCACGCAAATCTCGTTCGCATCCTCGAATGCGATCTCGCGAGGCTTGAAATGACAAATGGACTGAAATATGTACAAATATATAAAATACAAAATGTATAAATATATACATGAAGTATAAATACTCATAATCAAATAAATACTCATAATTAAATACTTTAAAAATACTACGTGTAACCGCAGGACTCTGAGATTGACGTCATCAGCCGGGGCCAGCGGTGGCAGGCTGGAGGAGGATCTGAAGCGGATTGAAGCGGATTGAAGTGGATTTGTGGATTACAGCCTGGGACACGCAGCTAGCTGCTACTTTAACACTTCATCTGGATCAAACCGGACTCTGAGAAACCGTTTCTGGTGTTTTTATTGAAGAGGCGTCAAACTGCTTCGTAATAAACGTAATAAAAAGGTTCACGAGCCGCTGGGCGGAGACGCTGCTACCCGGTTTCCTTGACAACGGTGAGAGAGCGTCACAACAGTTATTGATCAGCTGGTTATTGATCAAACATGTTGATGTGTACTGATACCGCTGCTGACTGTAACTCTGTCATCAGAGTACACTTACTAAAGTAGTACTGCACTTCAGTACAGCTTAGAGGTACTTGTACTTCACTTGAGTATTTCTCTTCTCTGCTACTTCATACTTCTACTCTACTACACCTCAGAGGGGAATGTTGTACTTTTTGCTTCACGTCATTTATGATAACTTCAGAGTATCGATACAAAATATAATCAACTAATAAATGATGATGTCATACGATAGATTAAAACTGTATTGATCTGTATTGATCCCTCGGGGACAAAGTCACAGCGTACCCAGCAGATAAAGTATGTAAAGTAGATGAAATGAGCTCCATCTTTATTAAAGTGATGAACACGTTAAAGGATCAATAATTATAATCCAATAATATCATATTTATTATTCTGCATTACGAGTACTTTTACTTTTGGTACTTTAAGTATATTTTGATGCTGATACTTTTGTACTTTTACTTAAGTACGAGATATGAGTACTTCTTCCACCGCTGACTGTAACTCTGTAATCAGCATCAGTACTAAGTACATTTACTCAGGTAGTACTGCACTTCAGTACAGTTTTAAAGTATTAATAGTGTACCTGAGTACTTCACGTTATGTCAATACTTTAGTTTCTCTACATTTATCTGACAGCTGTAGTTCACTTTGTATGTGATACAGCCAACACTGTACATGAAGGTCAATGATTATTAATTAACGAATTAATTAATTAACATGATGATGGTTTCAGTCGTTTTCAGACACTGGCTGTAGAGTCAGTTTAAATTTATATTCATTGATTTACTGTTATTATATAATTATGGCTCAATGTGCCATTTTTCCCAAATGAAGACAAAATGAATCTTTAAAGACGTAAAAAGCAGCCGTGTGTAAACTTCATGTCGCAGCGTCTCATGTTTGTTTTGTGTGTTCATTCAGGGCTCACCTGTACCTGTAGCCGTCCCCCCGTCTGTCATCATGTCGTCTGTGGAGTCCGGCGGTGATGGTGGGAAGTGGCTGGACGCTCACTACGACCCGGTGGCGGGTCTGTACACCTTCTCGTCCTGCGTGGACCTGGCAGACCTGAGCGGGGACGGGGAGAGTCGGCTGGTGGTGGGGGACCTGGGCTCCGGCTCGTCGGGCATGAAGCTGAAGGTGTACCGGGGCACGGCGCTGATGAGCGAGAGCACCCTGCTGGACCTGCCCGCCGGCCTCGTCGCCTTCTTCATGGACCTGCACGAGCCACGCATCCCCGCTGTCGCCGTGGCGTCCGGACCCTGCATCTACGTCTACAAAAACCTCCGACCTTACTTCAAGTTCACCCTGCCCGGCCTGGAGGTCAACACACTGGAGCAGGTCTGTGTGTTCCTGTTGTGGGTCTCTCTCTGTCTCTTGTAGTTCACTTCTGTCCGTTAACAGGATGAAACATCGAGCTTCAGCGTAATATTTAGATCATTTGAGTTACTGTGTCACGAGAGACGCTTCAGCTGAACAATGTGGCCACTTCAGGGTGAAGACCATCGGTCGTTCAGCCATTAGATGTCAGATGTTGGAGTGTCCTTGAATGCATCACCACATGATGATAAAGTCACTTCGACCACAGAATAAAGCACATTAACTGTGAAGGTTTCTCTCTGCAGCAGGTCTCAGGTCTCTGCAGGTGGATTTTATAGAACTGAGTGTGTGAAGGAAGGAAATCAGACTAAATACTGACGGATGATTTGAATAATGACCAACAGGAGCTGTCGTTAACAAGCTATAACGTGTAGAAAGAGCGGGATTGTCCTTTAATCCATGTGTTCAGACAGTGTGCTGTAAACAAAGCTGACTGTACCTGTGACGTGTTGTGCTGCTCTGATTGGTCAGGACGTGTGGCAGCAGGTGAGGGAGGGTCAGATCGATCCTCTGGCCCTGAAGGAGATGTTGGAGAGCATCAGGAAGAAGGCCGACGTCCCGCTGTCCGTCCGCTCGCTCAGGTTCCTGTCTCTGGAGACCAACGACATGGACGAGTTCGTCCAGCTGCACAAACAGCAGCCAATCAGGCGGCAGGTAAAGCTCATGATAATATCATTCTTTATGTGATAACATTTGTCATATCAGGATCGTAATGTGTTGATTTACTTCATGACTGTACAGACCGTCATCACCTGCATCGGGACCCTGAAGAAGAGCACGGCTGACGAGGACGGCGTCAGCTGTCTGGTGATCGGTACAGAGAGCAGCGACGTCTACGTCCTCGACCCCGAAGCTTTCATCATCCTCTCCAAGGTGAACTCGCTTTGTGTGTAAAACTCTTACTTTGAAATGTAACGAGTAACTAAAGCTGTCAGACAAATGTAGTGAAGTAAAAAGTACAATATTTCCCTCTGAGATGTAGAAGTAGACAGTAGCACGAAAAGAAAAGACTCATGCAACAAACAAGTACCTCAGATGTGTACCTAAATACAGTAAATGTACCTGTGTATTACCACAGGGGTCAGTACTCAGCCCCTTTATATTTCATCTTTTATTCACTATTCAGACTGTATTAAACATCAACGACTAAAGAAACTTCACACAAAACATTTTTTGACTCTCAAAACATTGTAACAATTCTCAACACCAGGTCCACTTACATGTTTCCAGAGCTTTCAGCCACACCTCATGACTTTCCACAGTGGATGGAGTTGCCCAGTTGTCATGGAGATGATTTAATTGTTATCGTAAGACCTAAATATTAAATTTTTATACTTGTCACACAAAGATGACAACTGAGTAAACTCCACGCGCTGAGGAAAGCCATGAGATGTGGTTGAAAGCTGAAACAAGTAAGTTGTGTTGAGTGTTTTTGTGAATCTGCTGTTGAAACACTGAAACGTCTACGTGTGACTGTTGAAGATGTCGCTGCCTGCTGCTCCCACCATGATGGACGTGACGGGTCAGTTCGACGTGGAGTTTCGCATCACGGTGGCGTGTCGCAACGGCAACATCTACATCCTGCGCAGGTGAGACACACCTGACAGGAGAGAGGGAGAGCTCACCTGTACTCCTGATAGATCTCATTCAACTTGTTACAGGAGTCGACGGCTGGTGAAGGTTTACAAAGGCTGATGTACCACCGCAGACTTCTAACTCAATCTAACTCAGAACCTTTTTGACCCTTATTTGATCCTGTAGACCTGATTTTAGGAAATGAATGAAACTGAATTTCAAGTTGAAACATGAAACAGTATTTTAGTTTGAGGACTCCTGACAGATGTTTGTGCTGCTGCTCTTCAGGGAGTCGGACAAACCGAAGTACTGCGTGGAGCTGTCGTCTCACCCGGTGGGTCTGGTGAGAGTCGGGAAGAACGTGGTGGTCGGCTGCACCGACGAGAGCCTGCAGGGCTTCACACAGAAGGTGAAACTGTGCTCACATCATGATATGCTTAAGATTAATGAAGACTGAATGAAGTCTGAGGAGAAAACTATGTCAACTCATAACATTAGCTAATTAGCAGTAAACACAGAGTCCAGCTGAGGCTGATGGGAATGTCTGTAGTTCTGCAGGTATTTGGTCATAAAGCAAAGTATTGGACACATTAACATGTTGACCTGATGATGGCGCTAGATGAAAAGTCAGAGGATCAATAAAGTTATTACAGTTCATCCTGAGGGGAACATGAACGTCTGAACCACATTTCATCACAATCCATCCAACAGTTGTTGAGATGTTTCAGTCTGGATCAGAGTGGAGGACAGACGGACAGACAGACAGACATGCTGCTAACAGGCTAAAACAGTGAACTGCTGGTGTTTCTCTTGTTGTGTCTTCAGGGGAAGAAGCTGTGGAAGGCCGTCCTCCCTGCTCCCATCACCACCATGGCTGCCATGGACCTCCCCACCAGGGGCTTCCAGGCGGTTCTGGTGGGCCTGGCTAACTGTGAGGTCCAGCTTTACCGGGACAAGAACCTGCTGAGCACCATCAAGACACCAGACGTGGTCACCAGCATCTGCNGGTTCTTGTGTAATTATGACTCTCAGCTCTATTCTAAATATATAATATATAACAGTAAAGCACTGACAGGGGCCATTTTACTGCACAATAAATACTTTTACTTTAAGTACATTTTGCTGATAATACTTACGTACTTTTACTTACGTGAGGTTTTGAATGCAGGACTTTTACTTGTAAAAGAGTATTTTCACAGTGTGGTATTAGTACTTTTACTGCAGTAAAGGATCTGAATACTTCTTCTACCACTGCTGGTTTCCAGCATCCAAAGTTTCTTGTAAACATCTTCATTCAGATCCACGATGACAAACTAAACCACGTCCATGACAACTGAGCAAACTTCACGCACTGAGAAAAGCCATGAGATGTGGTTGTTGTGGTAGAAGTTGTGTGGAGTGTTTTTGTGAATCTGCTGTTGAAACACTGAAACGTCTCCATGTGACTGCTCACATCATGATATGCTTAAGATTAATGAAGACTGAATGAAGTCTGAGGAGAAAACTATGTCAACTCATAACATTAGCTAATTAGCAGTAAACACAGAGTCCAGCTGAGGCTGATGGGAATGTCTGTAGTTCTGCAGGTATTTGGTCATAAAGCAAAGTATTGGACACATTAACATGTTGACCTGATGATGGCGCTAGATGAAAAGTCAGAGGATCAATAAAGTTATTACAGTTCATCCTGAGGGGAACATGAATGTCTGAACCACATTTCATCACAATCCATCCAACAGTTGTTGAGATGTTTCAGTCTGGATCAGAGTGGAGGACAGACGGACAGACAGACAGACATGCTGCTAACAGGCTAAAACAGTGAACTGCTGGTGTTTCTCTTGTTGTGTCTTCAGGG
>NTHP01001160.1:37561-51372 GCA_003416845.1 Oplegnathus fasciatus | reverse complement strand
TAATTCAATATAGGGAAACTGCTTCAACAATTCTTTTTCATGTAAATAATAGAAAGCAAGATTTGTTTCTAAAAAGAAAGCCCAATTTTAGTCTCAGCTTTGATAGCACCATGTCAATATGGACTTTAAAAAAAGTTAAAAGTTAAAGTTATTTAAGTTTTTTAAAGTTAAAAAGTTTTTCATCAACCCAAATGCCTGGGTATTTATAATGTTGCACTCTAGGATTTAGGATTTTATTAGGATCCCCATTAGCTCATGCAGAACATCAGCTACTCTTCCTGGGGTCCACACAAAACATTATTAATATACACTTATATACACTACTCACAAAAAGTTAGGGATATTCAACTTTCGGGTAAAATTTATGGAANCATGCTGATGTAAGCGGTTTCGAATGGTCTGACGTGACACTCGGGTGCCTCTCACCTCCCTTAAATGTGCCTGGAGTTGAGTGGCATTCAGCATCCGGTTCCGCAGGGCACTGTTCACAATGAAGCGGTCATCAGCATGGGATGTGGCCAAAGGACGTCCACTTCTATGCCTTTCTGTGACTCTTCCAGTCTCTCTGTGTCTCTGTTGCAACCTGCTGATGACACTCTGTGACACTCTAAGCTCAGTGGCAACTTCCCTCTGAGAACATCCCGTTTGAAGCCTCACAATGGCCAGGTACTGTTGATCGATTGTTAGGTGTCGTCTTGGTCTCATGATGTCAAAATGTGAACAGCATGATGAAGAGGACTGTTTAAATGCAAATTGTCATTGAACCAGAACATTTAGTGGTCGATTCGTGGATCAGACACTTATTGTGATTTTTGCGGTTAATCACCTTGTTAGAGAACAGCATGTTATGCAAAAAGTACTGAAACACTGAACAGTTGGACATGTGCGTTCAAAAGTTTAGAGAAGGTCAAATTAAGTTCACCTGTAAAGGTTATAGTGCATTTTAGGTGCATTCTGAAATTTCATCCGAAAGCCGAATGTCCCCAACTTTTTGTGAGTAGTGTATATATATATATTTGTATACACTAAATTCATAAGCAATGAATATACATATAAAATGAAATCTTACAACATGTTCATTTACATATTGATATTCCTATACATAGAAAGTACAAAATGTGGTTACAATCATAGGGCTATTACGTGTTGCATCACTTGATTTTTAAAGCTTGATTTATTGTATGCTTTAGTAATCTGAGCTAGAAGTGAGTTCCATGCAACCATGGCTCGATACAATACTGTGCGTTGCTTTGATTGTGTTCTAGATTTGGGAACTGTGTAGAGACCTCTGGTGGCATGTCTGGTGGGGTAGGTATGTGTGTTAGAACTGAATGTGAGTTGACTATGCAAACAATTAGTAGTTTTTAATACATTAATGTTTCTAACAAAATCAAGGAGTGATGCTGTCAGCCTCTCCTCATCTTTCAACCAGGAGAGATTGACATGCCTGTTGTTTACCTTAGACCTCATGCATTGAAGGGCAAGACGAGAGTTCCCCTCATTCCCAGAAGATGTTAAAATTGTCAATGAAATCCACACCGTGAGCATCACAGGCAGCAGACAGTCAGGAGTTCAAGCGAAGCAGCCTGCTGAAACGCCCCACTCCACGGCCAAATGTGGGAACTGGTCCAGAAATATAGATTTGACTTTAGAGAATGTTAAACACGTGGGCGAAGTTACATTTTAAAAGTTCCAAGCCTGCTGCTTGGGATGTCTTGTGCTGACATGAATGATAAGACTGTCAACTTCTGGATGGGATTTTATTATGTCTGTCCCGTGTTGGTCATGTCGTAATGTAATTTTGCACTGGTGTTATTTGCAATAAAGCCAGCTCAACTGAAGATGAAGTCACCGCATCTGATAATTAATATCCAAAGATATCACATATGACAAGGACAAGCACCTAATACAGCAAGACAACGAGCGTCGTGCTAGCTTAGCAAGTGAAGTGAAGCTAGGCTATTGCTAACGGTCCATAAGTGAGTGGTGTGCCACTAGCTCGGAGGAAGCTTGGTACTCTCTTTAGTGAAGAACCATGGCTGCTACAGTGGGTTCGGTGGCTCCTTTTGATAGCAAGTTACAAACATGGAAAGAATACTGTGAGATTCCGCAACATTTTTTTGTGACAAACGGCATCGATGGCGAAGAAAAGAAACAAGCTGTGCTGCTAAGTGGTGTGGGTGCCCAGACCTACGCACTGATGAGGAACCTGCTCAGCCCAGACAAACCAGGAGATCAGACATACAATGATCTGGTGAGACTGTTGAAAAATAATTTTCTCTCTAAACCGAGTGAAATAATGCAACAGTGGAAATTTAATACAAGAAATGGGAAACCTGAAGAAGGTGTGGGTGACTATGTGGCAGAGTTGAGAAAGCTAGCACAGGACTGTAACTTTGGTGAGTCTTTGACGGTGATGCTGAGGGGCCGATTGGTTTGTGGCATAAATGCCAACAGAATGCAATGGCTGCTGTCAGAGGACGGATTGACTTGAAAAGGCGCACAAGTTTGTGCAAGCCATGGAGGCGGCAAATAGAGACATTGTGGACTTGCATGGCATGAAAGAACATGCTAAATGGAACCAAGCGATGGGGTCTGTGAACAAGGTGAGTGATGTACGCGCAAAACCCCAGCCGGACACGAGGAAATGCTACAGATGTGGCGGGGATAGCCACTTGGCTAAGGACTGCAGGTTTGCCAACGAGAATTACCACAACTGTGGTAAGGTGGGGTGCATAAAAAGGGCCTGTAGAAAACTGTGGAAAAAGAAAAGACTAAACACTTCAAAGGGGAGAGAGACAAGCATGGCAAGAGAGCAAATTTAATGCAAGAGGAAGGGAGTGACAGTGATAATGAGGACGTTTTCACTATATATCACATGAAGGCTAGTGACATGACCGTGTACAATATGAATGAAAAGATAGTCATTCCCAGAGAGCCTATAAAAAAAGAGCCAAAAGTAAACGGAAAAAATGTAACCCATGAAGTAGACACTGACTGTGCATACACCATAATGTCAAGATAGACTGGCAACCTGTAGGCCTACGTAAGACAGAGGATAGAGGATGAGCTAGGGATGTTGAAAGGCTTCACAGAAAAAATACATGTAGCCAGTGATGCCACACCCTGCTTCTGTAAGCCAAGGTCAGTGCCTTTCGTGATGAAAAAGAAATTAGAGCAAGAGCTAGAGAGGCTCTTACAGGAAAAGATTACTGAGCCAGTGAAATTCTCAGAATGGGCTGCCCCCATTGTAACAGTCCTAAAACCAGACTCCAGGGCAAGAATTTGTGGGGACTATAAGCTGACAGTAAACAAAGTGTCACCCATTGAACAGTACTCCATTCCAAGAATGGAATTTATGATAGCCTGTTTAACTGGAGGAGAGAAATACATAAAGTTAGACATGAGCCAGGCATATCAACAGATTGTACTAGATGAAGAATCAAGAAAGTACGTCACAGTGAACACACACAAGGGGCTGTTCACTTACACAAGGTTACCTTTTGGTGCGAGATCCAGCCCAGCCATCTTTCAGCGTACTATGGAGGGTGTGTCGCAGGGAATCGAAAATGTCGCAGTGTACCTTGACCACATCATTCTGACTGTAAAGAATGATAAAGATCACCTCCAGACACAGGATCAAGTACTGCAGCAACTGGAGAATATAGGACTATGCTATGGGTTTCTGCACTGCAGCCCTGCTATAATATTCCTCTCTATGTAACTGTGGACGGACTGTTCTTGCTGACAGTCTGACCACGTCCTGCATTGATATTCTCAGTCACCTGAGGAAGAGTTGCTCTTCTGTTTTTCCTCACATATCGCACTAATGCACGAGCATCACGCTCATCAAATGTCCGACCCTGTTTACTGAAGTCTTTCCGACAGATCTAAATGCAGATGTCACTTTAGTCTCTGTTCCTGTTGAAACACGAGCCAGTTGAGCTCTTTGTGACTGAAGCTCCTGAAGCCATCCTGCCCCAACAATGAACCCTCTTTCAAAGTCACTTAGATCTTTTCCTCTTGACATCTTGATACAAAATCTGAATCAACTGGGCCTGCTCAGCATCTTTATACATGCCACAGAGCATGAGGGGATGTTAATTGCTTAATTGTACCATGCAGTGCACCGGTGTGGAAGCATCTGCATTCGTTATGTTTCTCCACTCATTTATTCAGGTTTTTCTTTTCATTTGTCACCTGTCTGTACATCAGTCGCACCCAGGGATGAGCCGCATGAAAGGCCTGGCAAGAGGTTACATGTGGTGGCCCCACATGGACATTGATATAGAGAACAAGGTAAAGTCATGCACTTCATACCAAGAACACAGAAAGGCTCCTGCGTGTGCACCACTCCACCCCTGGGAGTAGCCTGAGAAACTGTGGAGAAGTCTCCACATAGATTGCAGGTCCTTTTATGGGTAGAATGTTTTTAGTGATTGTGGATGCGCACTCAAAGTGGTTAGACATATACCCGGTGACCTCAGCTACATCATAGACTATCACCTGCTGAGATGATAATGGGTAGGAAGTTGAAGTGTACACTTGATCTCATACACCCAGACTTAAAACAAAAGGTGGAATCAAAACAAGCGAGCCAAAAAGCTTACCATGACAGACATGCCAAAGAATGCAACTTTGTGGCAGGAGACCCTGTCTATACCAAAAACTATATATGTGGACCTACATAATACCAGGACTGATACAGGAGATCACAGGACCAGTTTCCTACACAGTGTTGTTCAGCAGAAAGGAGCAAGATCTGCCAGTTCTGATACCAGATTCGACACATGAGGAGGAGAACAGATATGTGGTACCTCCATCAGTGACCGGCATAGGGCCACAGGACACAGGTACTACACAAGTGGATGACAAAGTTCTGCATATAGTGAAACATAACAAGGAGAGCAGTGCACATGTCAAAGACACACAGATGAGACATTGTTTTCTTTAATTAGTGGGGTAGTTGTACAGTAGATACTTCCCCCTTGACCACATTTCCTTGAGCATACTTAGTCTGAGACTGAACTATTAAGGGTGTTCAGATATATATATTTTTTTTCTGTTTTCCGTTTGTATAAAAAAAATAGACAGCAGAAAAACGGTTTTGGACTTGTAATCTGTTGCACTGCTATACATTTTTGAGCTGGACCGTGCTCAGAGGGCACTGTACCGGCCTAGGCCTTAAGGCAGCAAAGATCAGGTGGCGGAGCTACACTCCTCCCTCAATGGATGGCCCGAGAGCAGTCCGGCGTCATGAGTGGAGGCGACAGAGAGGAGCCCGCCACTGGCCTGAGGTGCCAATGTGCAGCCAGCATGGGTTTCTTGTGTGCAGGGGACCAACAGGCATGTGAGTGGAAAAAAGCCCAGCCTTCAGCAGGTTTCATACGGGGGTAGAGCTGGCTGGAGCTTTTGGTCTAGCTCCCTGTAGGATCCATGGATCTTCAGCCTGACTGTGGCAGCCACCGGAGCTCCGGTGGTGACGGAGCAGGACCAATGGATAGTGGTGTTGCTAGCTGCTAGTACCAGAGCTGACCTCTGTGTGGGAGTGGGGTGCTGGACCTGTCCCGGATATCGCAGGCAGTGGAGCCCAGGACAACAAGTTGTTTAGCCTGGGCAGTAGCAACAGCCGAGAACTCCAGGACGAGTTTGTCTTTCTGTTTAAGATCTGCCTCCAGACAAGAGGTTTAGTTTTTCAACTTTGAGATGGTAAGATGGCACGACTCACACACAGCCATCACATTAGTAGATAACAGTTCTTGAAAACAACTTAAAATCCACATCCAATGACTAAAATCCTTTATCCAGTTAAAAGATATAGATAAAAACGACCAAAATTTAAAGAGTGTATCGTAAAAGTGAGGCTAAAAACTGGATAAAAAGTCAATTTCTGACAGAAATTCAAACAGAGATTCTGTCAGGTAAATTTACACTTCTTGTTCTTCATTATTAAATTGTTAACTACTATTGTGGAGGTGTGGCTGTTCGGGGCGGCTGTGGCTCAGGAGGTAGAGCAGGTCATCCACTAATCGGAAGATTCCCTTCCACTTCTAGATATGCTGGGCAGGATTTGGGCCTACGTCCCATCATGCCATTTACTAAACTCCCCAACTTTTTCTTGTCAGTCTTTACATCTTTAATTTTATTTTCATAAAACAATTTCTTATTCTTTTTGTTTAATGCCGTTACATAATTCTGTAACCGCCTATAAGTTTGCCAGTCAGACTTATAACTTAATGTGATAGCAACATTTTTTGCATCATCTTTTTGTTTCATCACTTCCCTTGATTCCTCATCTATCCAGGCTGATCCCAAGTCCCTTACTGTCTGCTTTCTAATCGGTGCGTGTTTCTCAATCACTTCCATAAATAACACATTAAAAACTTCAAGGGCATCATCTGGATTCTCCTTCTCTAGTACATATTCCCAACATGTATTGTTAACATCATCTATAAATGATCACAAAATGTTTCCATTGATCTCCTGACTACTACTCTTGGTCCCGCTTTTGGAACTTATCTTTCTTACAAGCACCACTATCACTTATGATCACTACACCCTACTGGGATTGATATTGTGTTTGAACATAAGTGACTAAAATTTGTAAATACATGACCAATACAAGTTGCACTTTGGGATCCATCTTTCTTTATGCACACTCTTGTTGGTTTGTCCACCATTTGCACCAAGTTACATGCATTAGTTATAGCCTGCAGCTTCTCTTTAAGTCTTCATTCCAGTCAATGTTTAAATCTCCTAAAAAAAATCACACACTTTATTTAACATTTCACACAGTTTATCTAAATAGATTAACATTGCATTTGGAGGTCTGTAGCAACATCCTACCAACAGATGTTTCAAATGTGATACCGTCTTGAATTAATTTGCAACCAAAGTGCTTCAATATCAGCAGAGCAGGCATTAAAATCATATTTCACTTTGGCTGGTATTTGATTTTGAATATATACTGCTACACTACCCCCATATGCATTCCTGTCTCTCCTATATATACTATAGACCTCAATACCCTCTACTGCATCATTAAATGTGTCATCTAAGTGAGTTTCAGATATTGCTAAAAAGTGAATACAACATAATAATATTTCTGTTATTTCAGTCACTTTATTTCTTAGACTGCAAATATTTAAACGAGCCAATTTTAACCCTTTCCTTGGCAACTTAATTAAGATGGTGATTTAAATTGTATCTTGTTTTCCCTTCCTTTTCACTTCTATCCATAAACGATCCCACACACACACACACACACACACACATATCTCTCAGACATGTACCACAGAGCCATCACAAACCTAGCACTCACAATAGCAAACGACACTGATCACCCCCTCAATCAACATTTCACATTACTTCCATCTGGTCGAAGATATGGGACTTTAAGATGGAGAAGAGCTCACTTCAGCAGGAGTTTTGTCCCTTCTGCCATATTATCAGGCCTGAACAAAGTGCCTCGCTGACACTGTTGTGAGCTGCAATGTATGGATGTAGACATGAAGACTCTGTTTATGGAAGCATATCCCCCTCTTCTATATGTCACAGCCCAGGCTCAGTGAGCTGGACAAAGAGGGAGACCACACAAGATTTAAAGTAATTTAAACAATATATTGTTTGAAACTAAGACAAAAACAAAGTTATAAATTTGTCTGTGGTCTGTAGGTCAGTGGTGGGTGCAATGGTGAATGTAGGTGTTGTGTTGAGAAGGCAAAACAAAGAGATAAACCAAACCAAAAGCGTAGATGGTGATGGTGAGAGAGAGATAGAATGAGGAACCAGCCTAAATAATCTAGGCCCGGCCTGTCCAGGTGCAAGACATCAGGTTGGCTGGCTCCGCCCATCTCTACCTGCAGGTGACCTGCAAAGAGAAAAAGACAAGATGGCAAGAGGAGCACTGACATAGTCAGGGGCCGTCACATACACTTGCTGGACTGGTTATAGTGGGACAGAGAGGCTGAGTGGCTTCAGGTGCATAGGACTCACAGAATGACGTTCAAACAGATGAGAACAACAGCAAACTCACTGATGGATGTAACTCTCCAGAGAAAATTAACAGCTACTGCGTTGTGTGTGTGTTGACTGCATGTTACACAGTGTGTGGAGGCCCTCTCTGCCTGTGTGATTGTTGCTGCAGCCGTTATGAAGTTTTTAATAGATTTTATTGTTTTTATTGTTCATACAGCTTGCTTTGGTGATATTTTATTCTAATGTTGATGGTATAAGAACTGGCCGCAAAGTTTTTAACTTATGTAGCTCAAATTTAGTTTAGTTTTATTTGTCACATATAATCATAGTGAAATGTGTTAATGTGTGTTAATGTGTGTTAATGTCCTTTTATGTTTGTTGATCATTTTTTGTTTGATCATCTGAGTTTTGTCTCTTTTCTGGTTAATTGTAGTGAGGCTACTCTGAGGGAGGTGGTTGTGTGTTTATAATTGATAATCAGTTGTATGAACAGGCTGCAAAGTTTATCATGTCATCATGTAAGTGACATCATGGCTCTGCTCTGTTTAGGTGTTTCATATATCTATCATATATCATCATATGACGTATAACCACCCCCCCTTTTAAAATTAAAATGTAACGCAGTAATGTTTACTCAGAGTAAATTTTAAGCGACCTACTTTCTAGCATTCTAATACTCGTTCCATCCCTGCATCTTCTCGGCAGCTTGAAACCCAAAAAGTTTATTTCGTACACTCTTTTGATTTATATGAACCTTTGATTTATTTCAACCTCCATGTTAACATGTTTTCCCAAAAATATGAACTTAGTTTTGAGGACAACTTTTTTTTTTAAATACTTTTATTGCAATAAATTTGGTACATTTCCAAACTGTCCAGTATATTTACAGGTATTTGCAATTATTATCATTTTTTTGTATTTTATACACCCAGTGGTATAATCAAACGGGAGAGAAAAAAAAAAGAAAAAGCATAGTCATCATACATCTGCCTGCATACCTGTTCACACCTGAACTGTCAGCTGCTGCTCGTCCACATTCTTCTGTTTCAATAGAGTGTTTGTGGGTCTGCGTTCACACCCTGCAGCAGGTTCAACAACACTGTGAAAACTTAACAACACATTTAACAATAGGCTCATTCCAGATGATCCAGGCTTGCGCAGAATCGATCACCGGAGATCGCCGCACAATGCATGCTGGTTAGATTTGTGTCCAGCTTGATCCCGACTGGCTCTGACGTCATGCACACGTGGGCGACAATAACCTCATGGGATCGAGGCGGCCACACTACATATTCCATATGTACGGGGACTGACCCCCATGGGGGCAGCTGACTTGAATACTCTTTAAGACACATCACCTGTGGTGGCCACGCACTGATTGGCAGCATGTGGTTATACCACCACGGTCAAGCAGTCAGACGTATATTTCTTGACATTGAGTTGTGAATGTTGTAGCATGTGTGTTGCTGCATTAGTCTATCTCTGCACAGGCTGGTGAAAGCGTGGCAGCTTGCGGTATCGGCTTCGCCGGTCTGTTCGCACGCCATTGTCCCATGTGAAATTGAACCTCGTCGGAGGAAGTGGCGGGCGTACTTCCCAGCTGGTCGCTACACCACCGTGGCTGAAGTGCGGCGTGTGTGTATTAGCAGCAGCGCCATTTACACACACAGCTGTAGACCCTCAGGAAATCTGACCTAGTCAGAGGACTCGAGCAGACATATTTTGGCCACGGATATTTCCAGTGTTGTTTGGGGAAAAAAAAAAGCCGGTAACGGGCACGCCTCCAAGTGAGACCGGGCCTGTCTGCTTAGGCTGCCGGTGGTGCCATCTGTCATGTTTGGGCCAGATGCAAATAAGATGCTCCAGCAAGCCCAAGATGCCCATTGGTGTGCTTGGGAGATGTCAGGAATGCTCCGGCAAGGCCAGAAACAAGAGGTCTTGACAGCCCTACAGACTGGGCCACCCCAGTGGGCTTCAGTGGCTTCAGGTGACTTGAAGGGTCCGTTTGGAAGCCAACCGACGTGGTAGGGCTAAACGCAGTCAACGGAGTGGACAGGGCCGGGGCCAGGGCTCCCCCAAGCCCTCCCCTCAGTCCTGACAGGTCTCAGGACCCAGCCCCCCCTTGCCGCCTCTCAGGACAGCGCCTGTCCTGGGAGACCCTTGGGGTGGACCCGTGGGTGGTTTCCACCATGACTCAGGGTTATTGTTTGCAGTTTCTGCGCCCACCCCCACTGACGAGGTCACTCTCCTGCCATCAGGGACATGAGGCAGAATGATCATCAGGCTGGGTTCTATTCACGTTTCTTCCTCATCCCCAAAAAAGATGGGAGACTCAGACTGATTTTGGATTTTTGCCATGATCGACCTAGAGAATGCATATTTTCAGATCCCAATTTGGGAGGGACACAGGCACTACCTCAGGTTCGCCTTCAATGGCAGAATCTTCGAGTTCTGTGTCCTCCCATTCGGCATATCACTAGCTCCCCATACGTTCACAAGGTGCATGGACACAGTCCTGGGACCCTTGCATCGGGAAGGTCTTCGCATCCTCAGTTACCTGGACGACTGGCTGGTGTGTGCTCGCTCGGAGGAACAGTGCGGTGACAATGTGACACGGCTCCTGCAGCACTTAGAGCAGGAGGACAGGAGGAAGAGCAGGCTTCAGCCCTCACACGCTACAGAGTTCCTAGGCATGTATTTGGATGCCAGAGCGGGGACTCTTTCTCTGACTTCTGGAAGGCAGGCCGCCCTCAGGGCTTGCTTGTCCCAGTTCCGTTTGGGGGCCAGGGTTACCTGGAGATTGTGCCTCCGCCTCTTGGGGTAGATGGCAGCCATGGTGCACATTGTGCCCCTGGCCCTATTGAACATACGCCCAGTGCAGCGCTACCTCCTGAGCCTCAGACTTTGCCCACAGAAAAATCTGCGAGTCAGGGTGCTGGTGACACACAGACTACGCACAGCCCTCTGCTGGTGGGAGCAGCCAGCCAGCTTAACACGGGGCAATGTACTGGGGCCCGTGCTGTGTCGCCAGGTGGTGTCATCCGACACCTCTCTGGTAGGCTGGGGAGCCATCCACAAGGGCAAAGGCATCAGCAGCCAGTGGCACGGACCCTGGCTAACACAGCACATCAATCTGGTGGAACTGCAGACTATATATCTAGCTCTTCTGCACTTCGTGCCAGAGCTGGGGAACCACCATGTGCTGGTCAGAACAGACAGTACAGTGGCAGCAGCATATATAAACAGGCAGTGCTTGGGCTCCCCTCGCCTTTGCAGATTGGCTCAGACAATATGGGAGTGGGCACATCCACAGTTCAAGTCCCTGAGGGCAATGCACGTGCCAGGTCAGGCGAAAGGCCCAAACCCTGCATTCCACCCTAAGGTCTTGTCCGAGTCCCGCGCCAGCCAATGTATTGAGCTGCGCCCTTTCCACCCTCATCAGGATGGTGAAACAGGGTTGAGTGGACAGTCACTGTTGTGCCCCGTCAGGGCCTTAAGGGTGTACCTCCATCAGACATGTGCCCACAGGACAACAGACCAGCTCTTTGTCTGTTACAAACCTAACTGCCTTGGGCAGCCAGTCACCAAGACTAGGCTCTCTCACTGGGTTGTGGATGCAATCTGATAGGCGTATAAGATGGCAGGCAGGCCAGCCCCAGCAGGGGTGTGTGCGCATTCCACGCGGGGCCTCACTACCTCATGGGTCCTATGGCGGGGTGCCCCTCTATCTGAGATTTGTACGGCAGCCTCTTGGTCGACCACGTCCACCTTTATCAGGTTCTACTGCATGAATGTGGAAGCCAGCAGTGTGCTGGGCTCAATGCAGCAGGATACGGCCTGAACTACCATGCCTCTAGGACCACAGCTCTTATAAAAAGGACCCTGGCTCAGAGTGATGTCTTTTTCTTTCAAAGCTAGCCTTGCAACTTGGCAGGCTAAGTGGACTTCCACCCATTTATGGCTAGCCTCAGCACCTGGTGGGGCCAGCTAAGCCTCGGAAGCATCTTGCAACTAGGTCATGGGTATGTACATAGTGTATAATTGTAAATAATTCCTTTATCTTAGCACATGGGTGAGCACTCTGGTGGTGGTGACGTCTCATTCGAAGTCAGGAGCAGCTGGGTCTGCTTGGTTTCCTCGCGGTGTGTCTTATAGAGTCCCCGTACATATGGAATATGTAGGGTGGAGAGAGGTTACATGGGTAACCCAGGTTCTCTGAGTGGAGAGACTATCTCTATAGCTCCAAGCCTCCAATCAAGGTTAACTGAAGAGGCCACGCACGCATGGGTCTTATATAACCACGTGCTGCCAATCAGTGCGTGGCTACCACAGGTGATGTGTCTTAAAAAGTATTCATGTCATGTAACCTTCCGTTATGTATACAGCACTTATCAAAACGAGCAGTTACAAAGTGCTTTACAAGGCAGACAAAAAGAACAAAGGATAGATAGATACACATACACATTACAAACAGATAATAATAATAATAAATCAATAAATAAAGATGATCAGAAAGCCTAATTACAACTTGATGACAACGTTTGTCAGCCAGAGAAGTGGAATGTGTTTAGTACAAGAGTTCCAGAGGTTGTAACTATTGTGAAGCTATCAGAGGTGGAAGTAACAAATTATAAGTACTCATGTTACTATAACTGAGTAGCTTTTTCGTGTACTTTTTTGAGTATTTTTCAAAGTCAGTAATTTTATTTTTACTTAAGTATGTTTTAAATAAAGTAAAGTAGTTCGCTACATTTGTACATGCATCCGTTACTGAGTAAAATATTTATTTATTTTTGCTTTAAATGATCAACGGATATTACGAGCTAGAAAAAAAACTGACTTGGACCAGACACCAATCAACACAAAGCTGTGGTGGCGCAGGTGTGTGCCTTCGGGTTAGCCAAAAAGGGAGATGTTTTATAATGTTTAATGGGTTACGTTATGTGTTATGTGAGGCAGTTTGTGTTGGTAAACATTAGAAGGCGATTATATTACGTTAGTTAAATTTTTTGTTTAACCAGAAACAGCTGTTAGAGCGCTCTCTTCAAAGCAACCAGACTCCATTCACAAAACCAGTCATTTTACCTAGCAGAACACAGGAGTTGCTGATCTAGCGCTGCCTCGGTACACGTTGTAACACACGTTAGTTCAGATCCAGACTACCTCTTTAAAACACCACACAATAGCACAAACAAACTAACCCATCGAGGCAGCAGTAGACCATCAGCAACTCCCATGTTCTGCAAGGTTAAATTACTGTTTTTGGCAATGTAGACTGGTGGCTTTGAAGAGAGCGATATAACTGCTGTTTCTGGTTAAACAAAGGATCTTACTCTCTAACAAAAGGTCTGTCTCAAGTCATTTTGACACCAAAACATGTAAACATAGGGCCCAGGTGTAAAAATAACGAAGTTTCCCTTTAATTATAACTGGGAGCTGAGGGCTACAGATCACACAATAAGCTTTCATAACCCAGTGCTTTATGAAGCCTTTCATGACATTAGATGGAACACCTTTTACTCTTTAACTACAGAAACCTTTACATTGTTCTGTTCACAGAGGAAACACATCAAAGGCAAAATTAGTTTATTATAAAAATCAACATGGTGGGAAAGTAACTAAGAAACTTTTACTTTGAGTGCTTTTTAAATGAGCTACTTTTTACTTTTACTTGAGTCATTTTTTACACAAGTACTTTTACTTTTACTTCAGTACAATTTCAGTCAAGTAACGGTACTTCTACTTGAGTAGGATATGTCAGCTTTACACCTCTGGAAGCTATCTGTGGCTTCACCCGTGATTTTCCTGTTGCTTCACCTGTGTTTTACCTGTTG
>NTHP01001160.1:25832-37542 GCA_003416845.1 Oplegnathus fasciatus | reverse complement strand
TTCACCTGTTTTTCCTGTTTCTTCACCTGCGCTTTCCCTGTTGATTCACCTGTTTTTTCCCATTTCTTCACCTGTTTTTCCCCTGTTGCTTCACCTGTTTTTCCATTGTTGCTTCACCTGTGCTTTCCCTGTTGCTTTACCTGTTTTTATCTGTTGCTTCACCTGTTTTTCCCCTGTTGCTTCACCTGTGCTTTCCCTGTTGCTTCACCTGGTTTCCCCTTGTTGTTTCACCTGTGGTTTCCCTGTTGCTTCACCTGTGCTTTACCTGTTGTTTCACCTGTTGCTTCACCTGTGTTTTACCTGTTGTTTCACCTGTGTTTTCCCTGCTGTTTCACCTGTGCTTCACCTGTTGTTTCACCTGTGCTTTCCCTGTTGCTTCACCTGTTTTTCCTCTGTTGCTTCACCTGCTTTTCCCCTGTTGCTTCACCTGTGTTTTACCTGTCGTTTCACCTGTGTTTTCCCTGTTGCTTCACCTGTTGTTTCAACTGTGGTTTCAACTGTGGTTTACCTGTTGTTTCACCTGTTGTTCCACCTTTGTCACCTTTTTTTACCTGTTGTTTTTACCTGTTTTATGTTTTTTTCACCTGGTATTACTTCTCTTGTTTTACATGTGTTTTATCTTTATTCACCTGTTGCAGTTGTTCCAACTGTTGTAGCACACAGTGTCATGTTTACCACCATGTTTAACACCTGTGCTACACCTGTTCATGTAATTGTTGACAATCACATAAAGGACTGTCAGGGCATGTTGACATTTTAAGCTGGCTGGGGCAGGTCACCTGAAGCTGATTATAGGTGTGTTGGAGGGGGAGGAGTCAGGTTACCTGGTGCCGCAGGTTGCTGGTGTGGAAGACTGCCTCCTGAGATGGAGCAGATGAAGTTTCTCTGAGACGATGAATGAAAACTGACCTGCAGGTCCTCAGAGGTTAACTGAGTCACACACACACACCAACGATGAAGAAACAGGGGGCTGGGTTACTTCCTGCCAGATAAAGGGTGTTTGTTTCAAAAACACTCCTGATTGGTTAATGGGGGTCATGACCGAGGCCAACAGCAGGGGGCGAATCAATGGATCCTGTGATGTAAAATAAAACTTTGTTCAGGTGAGTTTCACACGGAAGCAGCTGATAGGTTGATATCTGTGAGAAGGGATTTACCTTTACCTGAGACACACACACCTGAGTAGAGATAGAAGAAGTAATTTCCACTGTGGGTGGGGTCAGGATTAGGTGACCCCTCACTTTTCTAAATCCTGTTTTTGAAATGATGTCGGTCCAATCAGCCTCTAAACTTATTAACCTGTTTTATCTCATACGTTTTGTTTTGTCCTGTTGTTACAGAATTAATTCATACTTTTTTTGTAGTGGCAACACTTTACTTTAAACCCCTGTTGATGAAGTATGATCAGCACATAAAGATGTAATAAACAGTTAATAACAAACTGTAATGTGGCTGTAAGCAGATCTCAAAACTAGAACTCCTCCTGAGGACAGACGTGCTGTCTGCTGTATAAACAGATAATGAATGATAATAAACAGCTGTAATAATATCGAATATCTTCATTATGAAGTCAGAATACTGAACATTAATATTTACACATGATATCTGCTTACAGCTACATTACAGTGTTGTTGTTCTACACTGAAATGATTGTACGTCTCCTTCCTTAAAAGTTTAGATGAGATCTGAATTCTCTTCTTAGTTAAATATTTCATGAATGTTTATTTGTATTTATTTGACGTCTGTGGAGGTTTTGCACTCTGTTTCTGGACTTTCTGGAGTCTCACTGGGTTCGTGTTGCTCCCACAGCTCTTGGTTACAGTTGGACATCAGGATCAAAGGTCCAGGTGAGCTGCAGTCATTCAGAACCGGGCTGGACCAGACTATACCTTAAAGTGCCCTTAATTCCTCTTCTGGACCTGATCCCAGAGTCCAGCTTGGCTCCAGCTAGGTTTTGGTTTCAGGACGTCGTGCTGCAGATGGATGCAGACTCATGTTCTGCCCTGATTCCCACAGACAGCAGGAAACTCTCTTCAAAATAAAAGCGCAGAAGGTCAGTGGGTTTTTGAGCCTTAAAGGATGTCTTCGTTTTCATTTTACTGTGATACACAGTCTGATGTACACAGGCTAACACAGGAAGACAACTACAAATACAAATAAAACTACAACTCAGTGATATTAGTCACAGTACAGCAACCAGGAGGTACTAATCCAAGTATCAAATGTCAAATATCAAAAGCTTGCTGATTTTCCGGAGCATCTACACACCTTGAAACATGATGTATGTTGACACGATAACATGCAGTAACCTACCCAGTGTTTGTTGACCTGAACATGTCAGAAATACATGTTGCTTAACCTTCATTTGATTATGTTGTTCTGCTTTTTGCGTTCATTTTCATTTCACCTTTAAAGTTTGTGTAGCATCATTTAGCGTAGCAGCATTTCTGTATCGACACCGAGAGGGGACAAAAGCTCACGCTAGGCTGTTACTCATAGATTTCTCCTCAGCCTTTAACACTACGCAGCCACATTTATTAGCAGAAAAGCTAATTCATCTAGTTGGCTGGATACTGGACTTGTTGTCTGATAGGTCCCAGTGTGTGAGGGCCTTTTCAGCTGCACTCCTCCTCTGGTTCTTCTCAAGGCTGCTGTCTCTCTCCACTACTCTACATCTTGTATACTAATGACTGTCACAGCAACCACAAAAACAGACACGTTATCAAATTTGTGGATGATTGTGTGATTGGCCTGTGGTCGATGACTGTATCTTGGTATGATGAGTCTTTCCTTCAATTAAAGACATGATAATCAGCTTCAGAAAGACTTCTCCCAGTCCTGTATTAACCACCATCAAAGGTGTTGGTATTGAGTTGGTGAATAGCTAGAAGTATCGTTCTTGATAGCAAACTGTGTTTTGAATCTTGTGCTGCGTCCACGACAAAAAGGGTCCAACAATGTCTTTTTTTCTTGTGAAAAATGTGTTCTTTTAATGTCTCCTCCGAGATGATGGCTCTCTTTTATAGAAGTTTGATTGAATCATTTTTTATGTTCTGCATTGTTGCTTGGTACAGGAACTTGACTTTGGCCAACAAAAACAGGCTCGGTAGCCTCATTAAGGTGGCTAGTAAGATCTCAGGAGGAGTCAAGCCCAGCTTACAGACCCTTCTGGAGTGCCAAGATCATCCCCTTCGGACAGAGTTTGAACTGTTAGCTTCAGGTCATCGTTTTAAGGTGACTGTTATGAGGACCAAGAGATACAAGGTTTCCTTTGTCCGTGCTGCCATTTCCATGTTAAACAGTAGATAGTTTTAAATTGCTGCTGTATATTGCACCGACACAGGTTGTTTTTTATACTGTTTATTTACTGTTTATTTTTGTTTGATCCTGGCTGCAAACCAACTTCCCTGTAAGGGATAATAAAGATACTTTGACATTGACTGTGATCATAGCAAGCTGTCTTAGTGACATGTAACTGATAAAAGGTCTTTTTGTCAATCTCATCTCGTCGAAATAATATTGGATGTTTGGACGTCCAGAGTTTCGGACTCAGCACAGGTCTGGGTTCACGTCCTGAGTCCCACCTGTTGTTGGTTTACATGACACTATATTTATTCAGCTGACGCTTTTATCCAAAGCGACTTACAATCACTTCATTCAAATATGTGGATACAAAGCAAACAGTGCAAGAATCATGAAGAGCATCAACTTCATCAATAAGCTGAGCTGCTTTATGAAGCTCCCGGTGACACATTTAGAGACAATGGCCCTCATTTGTCAATCTAACGTAGAAACCAGCACAGATCCAAGTGCAGAAATCATCTTACGACAGGGTTCACGTGTGATTCATGAAACGTTCGTATCTCGCCAATCCCAGCGTAAGAATGATCGGGTGTTGATAAGTGTGGTGGCTGAAAACAATCATCATTTAAATATCACGCCCCTATATATTCTCTGTTTAGATGCCTCGCCCCGAGAGTTTACAACAGAGAGAAATGTAATCCAGTCAAGAAGAGGAAATTCTCTGACCTGGAGATAGAAACGCTGACGTCACAAGTTCAATTAAACCAACTAGTTTTATTTGGCAGCCTGANTGCCGTGGTCAATCAAACTCCAGCTGAGGTTTGAGTATTTAATTTATACATCCGTGATATCTATAGTCTATAAATTAATTTAACAACAAAAACCCGTAAATTGCAAACAATACCTATTTATGTTAGGGATATATGACACACTGTCGATGCCTTTACAAAGTAGATATTTTGCCACAGGCTACATATTTTTAAATGATGAATACGTGTCTGCTGTGCTTCGATGCCAGTCAGAATAGTCTTAATGACTCAGCCAGATTTACTATGCTGCACTGCAAGTCCACACTCACTCGAAAACTTGCGTACATGAGTTGAGACTTCACGTGAGATTTGATCGTAGCCTCCGCTCACGTCCATATTGATAAATGCCGAGCTTTGCATGGAAATGACCGTACGCCCAGTTTTCTGTCGTACGTTTGTTTTGTAAATGAGGGCCAATAAGAGACAGAGTCAATTTTTTATGGGCCAAGGTGCAGTCTTAACAGGTGAGCTTCAGTCTGAACAGGTGAGCTTCAGTCTGGATCCAGGACACAAACAGTACTGGTTTTGTTGAGCGGTAGCTGGACCCCCCTCGCAGTGAGGGAGTAACAAGCCGTCTGGCGGTAGCAGAGCATGGTGAATGGACTGCGGTGTAAGGTTTTATGGTTTTAGATACTAAAGCACTTCAGGTTCAGATGTGAACATTTGTGACTTTGCAGAAACATTTGTTAAATGTTGGTGACATTTCTCTAAAATGAATCTGCTGTTGAAAATGAGCAGAATATAAATAATAAATAGAAAAATAATAAATATCATCTGGGAGACAGTCGAGACGCGCACTGACCCGGCTGAAGAATCTTTGTGATGATTGTTAATCTGGTGGGACGTTACATGAATTATTTTTCTGATCATTTGATTTGATTTGATATTCTTATTGTGATGAAAGTAAAATATCATTTTTAATGTTGTAATGAGGCCGCCGGCTTACAGATTCGTTGTTTTGCAAATGAATATTACTGATGGTACATGATGGATGTGTTTCCTGTTGTCTTCCTGCAGGGAGCGAAATGAAGCAGTTGCAGAGAGACAGGAGGGTGGACGGGGGGAGGAGGGTAGAGGAGGGAAGAGGAGCAGGGAGAAGGAGGAGGAGGGAAGTGTTTGTGTGTGTGTTGGTTAGCAGGTTAGCTTTATACTCCGCTGGCCGACAACATCACATCACATGACTAGTTGCAGACATCACATGACTAGTTGTTACACATTATCAAAAGTTTGTGTTTTATAATAAATGTTGTTTTTGTGTGTTTATTGTTGTTGTTGAAAACAAATGAAAACATCAAATGTGATTGTTTGGCACATCTTTGTTGAAAGTGTGAATATTTGACAGCTGACTGCAGGAAGTCTGTTTCCACTGCTTACATTTAAAACTGATGGAGGATCAGAATAAAAACATCATCAGAAACTAGAATAAATGTAAAAGTCAAATGTTTTTGAACTGTAAAGAATGCATTTCAATATTTTGCAGCAGGTCTTCAACATACAGAACATTTTTTGGTAATCATGACTTCTGTAAAACAATGTCATTATTATTCAGTTCAATTCAACATTCTTCAATTCAATTTTTATTCATATAGCCCAGTATCACAAATCACAATTTGCCTCAAGGGGCGTTACAATCTGTGCAGCATACGACCCCCTCTGTCCTTAGGCCCTCCTATCCACTCATATTTATCAACATGAAGCCCAATTAGTATGATTGTATGAAAATAACTTACATTTATGCAGAACATGTTTGGCCCACAGATCTACTCCTGTACATATCATCATTCTCAAGTTTCAAACATGTTGAATTAAAAACAGCATCTGGCTAAAAATGTCTCATATCCCTTTTTCTCGAAAGATAGACTTCTGTGTTCTGGTTAACATGCTGATTTTATCCAGTTATAAGCCTGTGCATATAATAGCTTTAGAACCTCCACTCAACTCAGTAAACACCTTGAAATGTTGACTTGATTGTGCTTTGAAGTTGTTATGGCTGATACAGGTTGTGGATGTGTGATGTGACTAAATAGTTAATTCCTCAAAGATATTACTATCGGATAATCAAGGGCCCAAGACTACTACACTCAATGAATGGCCAATAACCCTCCACCCAGCTGATGTGTATATACCCGATGAGCCTGTCTTCAATTAGTTACCTATAAAAAGGCAGCTGGGAGTATCAGAGTTATAGAGCAAAATGGGAGATATGGAGCTTACTGCTGCTGTGTGGCTCACCTTACAGTGAAACCAAAGAGCCATTCACAGGAGGAAGGTACGACTGTGGAGGCTCATAGCATTGTGTTCACATATGGTAAGAGTATGCTGATATGGGTTTTGAGCATAGATCACAGAGCATGCTTAAATTGAACATATCATCAAAGCAAAACTGAAATTGTTCCTGCATATCTAATGTGCTTCTATGTAGAATATAGCTGTCATGTTTTGACTTGCATATGATAATGCATCATTAGATTTAAAAATGAAAACAAGACAGGAAAAAACAGCACACTTGTTATGTATTTACACTTTATTTCGTATTTTATAGGAGAGTGGCAAAATATATGCCACCCCCAACACCCATGTCCCTCTTATACAAATCTATTTAGATGTCACAGAAGACATACGCCATGACTACCACCTGTCTAGGCCATCTATTGAGGCATTGGTGGCCCTTCTCAGGACGGAGAAGACCCATGGCTGGGGACAGTATATGGAGATCCTCCTGGTGGTCTACTGGCTGGCACATGGTTTGTCCTACATCGTTGTCTCCAGGGTCTTTAATGTGCCAAAGATGACCGTGTTTGACATCGTCCATTGGCTGTGTGATGTAATCCTGTCTCTACTGGACAAAGTGGTCCACTTCCCCACTCTGGTACAGTGTGCTGAAGTTGGCCATGGCTTCCACACTTTGCCAACAGCCCAGCCTTCAGCCACTGTGTGGGAGCCATTGATGGATGCCACATCCCCATCAAGGCTCCCCATGGTCCACATGCACGAGATTACCTGAACAGAAAGTCTTCTACTCTGTCCAGCTTCAGGCAATCTGTGACAGCACTGGCACATTTCTGGACACATTTGTTGGCTACCCTGGCTCAGTCCATGACACCAGGGCAATAAGAAATAGTCCAGTGTTTGTCAGGGACTGTTACCCACCAGCTGGTTACTTCATCATGGGGGATGGGAGATACCTATATCTGACTGCACCAGTCAACCTCATTACCCCATACTGGGAACCAGGAGGGGAAGAGTGGAGGCACGTTTCAAAGCTCACCACGCCAGAGGCCGATCCAAAACAGAGAGGGCCTTTGCATTAGGAATATATATACGGTGGCGAGGGATCTTCTTCAGAGCACTGGAAGTGGATCATCCATAATATCTGCATCACTGCTGGGGACATCCTGGAGCCGGCTGAGGAAGAGGATCCACCGTCCTACCACCACCACCACCACCACTGCCACCTGTGCAAGGGGATGAACATGGAGGTCAGCATTACAGGTACAGGGACAGACGGGCAGCACAGGTGTCAGCCCCAAACCAGTGTCCCTCACCTCTGCAAGACCATGATTATTTCATTTTGTAAAGTTGATAAATGGCTTTTCTGTTACATTTTGGTTTCAGTCAATTGAAGAACTTTTCTTCTACATTTTTGTTTGCACATTAATAAATCAAGAACTTGCCTTTTCTTTCACACAGTGTTTGTCATATTTATTACAGTGGATATTTCTGTGGAGAGATGCAAAGAATGGAAATAAGTTATGCATTTAACTTTATTGTGTTATCCTCTGCATTGTAATTTAATATGCATTTGGTGTAATGTATGTATGACCTTATTTATATTTTCGAAATGTCAAATGAAATTGACTGTCTTAGAAACACAAAAATCATTAACTCTGTAAAACCAATGTTAAAGGGGCTTTAACTGGTCAAATTGTTAATAAATGTAGAGTGTCTGAATGTAAATGGAAGTCTTTAGTAAATAGGACAACATGGTGGCTATGTCCTGCATTTATAGCCTACATCTGTTCCATTACTGCTAGACCCCTTTTTTCCATCTGTGTGGTCATTATATTTAGCTTGTATATTTCACAGGAGTACCTTCTACCTTTACTCACCAGGTACACCCTAGTGTCGAGAACATTTCAGTGTGCATCACAGTAAAGAACATACATTATGTTGCATGTAAGTAGAAATCTCATGTGTTTGAGGTGACAGTTCTGAAAAAGGGGCTCCTGACATCTATTGCTATTGGCCATCTTGTAAGAGATGGGAGGAAAGGACTTTGTGCAGTACAGTGAGTTAGGCAGAGAGCAGTGGTCTGAGACAGCTCTGACAGGTGGGCCAGGTTTCTGTTGGTGGATTGAAACAATGTGTTGCTCAAAACAATTCCATTCATCCAGCAACTGAAGAGCTTTGTATTTGATTTCTTTTAATAATACAACTCCACAACTCCATATAAGTTTTTTTTTTAACAAATTCTTCATAAAGGGAAATCAATCTCTCACTGTGCTCATATAGAGCAGCATCCCTTGCTTCTTCCTTTTCAACCTGCTCCTTGAGGAAGGCCAACATACCCCCACCCCCTTTTTGTGGGTGGCTGGGAGCAGGTGGAGGGCATGGGCTCCTCTTCACTGTCTGTGCCAGGCTGGAGGGACATTTGTTTCGATCCTTTACATCCAGAGGATGAGGCTTCAGCAGCAGTCTGGCCATGGTTTGGCACAGACCATGAGGCAACGAGGGTGGGAGGCTGAATGGACGGCCTTTCCCCAAGTGCCTCATGCATGGTATCAAACCACGGCCAAGTAGTTGCTGTTGCCTCACCACTGTCCGTGCCTGTGCCGGCGGGGGGATTCTTTACCTCCTGTTAACACCATGGATAAGAGAATGTTACAGAAAGGGCAGTTGGGGCAGAATGCACAGTGACCAATAATGGAATAGTCTGGTACGAGCCATTCAACTTTGTGGCTACTCACAATTGCTTTCACCTCAAATGTTAAAAAATTAGTCAAGTGGAGCTAACTAATTAATTGGCACATTACATTTCCATATAGAAGAATGGGGTAGCCAATGTAAACCTGTTTTAATTGTACAACATAATCCACAAACACCAGCCCACCACAGTGCCCGGCCCCAGTTCCTTCACCACCTGCCTGTAGGTCCCAATTAGCTTAATTTGCCATACCCATTTATAATAACAACATTTTAACACACAAATATACTCCCAGCCTGATCTGGCTGCATTCCTCCTCCCACTGAACAGGTGATCCAGTTTTACGTAGCTACATACACTATGAGCACAGGCACCACCCTCTAAAGCTCCCGCTAGTATCACGGTGGATAGTGCAGATTTAAGGATTACCAGGAGAAGGAGAAGGAGCCGTCTACCCTTCCGTGGCCGCCATACCGTGTGGAGTTTTGATTGGGATTGATTGGGACTGCAGACAAGAGACTGGCGGCAACTTTAAGGCGAGTGCACGGAAGGAACGTCTACCGGCGCCAGCATGATGGTGGTGTATATCAGAAATTCCCATAAAATATAACACAGAGCTGCCAAGTGTCACATTTTGACTGTGAGACTCAAACATATCAACCAGTTGACACACTCACAGCCACACCTCGTATTTCTCACACTGAGAATCCCAAAATAAATAAATATATATTTCCTCCTGTGACGTAGTCCAGCAGGTTTGTGAGGGAGGTGAGTCTCTCCAGGTGTGAGACAGAAGTACCTGCACGGTGCCGCAGCCACAGGAAGTACCTGTTATTAATGGCAGTTAAGTAACTTTAGTCAGTCATAAAGTGTCTGGATGAGCTCAGGCTGCAGCATCACAGTTACTGAAAGGCCGTGTGTTGTGTTCGCTGCCACAGAAAAGAAATAAAAAGTCTCTACAGCGTCTGGTCACCAGCTACAAGCCAGGCTGAAGTGAATTAAAATAAAACTAGAGGTCTCCTGACTCTGGTTCAGAGCCGCTGATCTGGAGAGGTAACATATGCAGTCACGTTAATCAGGCATTAATCTGACTCAATCGGAGTCAGGCTTATGTGCATATGTACTGATGAAGTGGATCAGATGATTGATCGCAGAATATTTTGTTCTCTTCTGCTGGACTGTTCCCGTCTGTAACCGTCGTCTCCGCCTCTCTCTGGTAAAGTTTTGCCACCACAGCGATTTTATTTTCGCAAAGTTTAACACCCCAAATAACAACCAGTCTGACAAAACGATCCTCGATCGACCCTCGATCTTCACTCCTCGGTCCTTAATCCTCACTCCTCGATCCTCACTCCTCACTCCTCGATCTTCACTCCTCACTCCTCACTCCTCGATCCTCACTCCCCGATCTTCGATCCTCACTCCTCGATCCTCGCTCCTTGATCCTCGATCCTCACTCCTCACTCCTCAATCCTCGCTCCTCGGAGCAGAAATAAGAGCTTTGAGACGGTGTTCAACATGGCGGACCAGAACGACTTCCGGTTCAATAGAGGAAACATCAAATAAGAGACTTGAGATGCACCCTATTCGATCGCAGCCGGACAACTAATCGATCTTCCATGTCTGACACAGAAAGATGATATCACCATTCTTAATTTCACCTGCAAGGCCCTGATTGGTTGGTTGTTGGTGAAATAGCCATCAGTGAGGTGGAAGGTGAATCAGGGTGACGGTGAGGTCAGACTGATCTCTGCAGGTAAAGAGGCAGGAAGCAGGCCCACAGTGTGAGCCAACAGGCTAACAGGCTAACAGGCTAATGGGCTAACAGGCTAATAGGCTAACAGGATAACAGGATAACGAGATAACAGGCTAACAGGCTAACAGGCTAACAGGATAACAGGCTAACAGGCTAATGGGCTAACAGGATAACAGGATAACAGGCTAATGGGCTGACAGGCTAAGAGGATAACAGGCTAATGGGCTAACAGGCTAATGGGCTGACAGGATGACAGGATAACAGGCTAACAGGATAATGGGCTAACAGGATAACAGGCTAACAGGCTAATGGGCTGACAGGATAACAGGATAACAGGCTAATAGGCTAACAGGATAACAGACTAACAGGCTAATGGGCTGACAGGCTAACAGGCTAACAGGCTAATGGGCTAATAGGATAACAGGCTAACAGGCTAACAGGCTAATGGGCTAACAGGATAACAGGCTAACAGGCTAATGGGCTAACAGGATAACAGGCTAATGGGCTGACAGGATAACAGGCTAACAGGATAACAGGCTAATGGGCTAATGGGCTAATGGGCTGACAGGCTAACAGGCTAACAGGCTAATAGGCTGACAGGATAACAGGATAACAGGCTAACAGGCTGACAGGATAACAGGATAACAGGCTAATAGGCTAACAGGATAACAGGCTAACGGACTAACAGGCTAATGGGCTAACAGGCTAACAGGATAATGGGCTAACAGGATAACAGGCTAATGAGCTAACAGGCTAATGGGCTAACAGGCTAACAGGATAATGGGCTAACAGGATAACAGGCTAATGAGCTAACAGGCTAATGGGCTGACAGGATAACAGGATAACGAGATAACAGGCTAACAGGCTAACAGGATAACAGGATAACAGGCTAATGGGCTGACAGGATAACAGGATAAC